>JAUTXW010004191.1:687500-719509 GCA_030620095.1 Kuschelorhynchus macadamiae | reverse complement strand
ATGTGATATTTAAAGAAAAAAGTAGTGGAAACAGCTGACTACTTAGTGCTAGCTGGACATCTCTATCTCTTATAATAAGCGAGATCCCAACATAGAGTTTTGAAGTTACATATATATATATATATATATATATATATATATATATATATATATATATATATATATATATATATATATATATATATATATATATATATATATATATATATATATATATATATATATATATATATATATATATATATATATATATATATATATATATATATATATATATATATATATATATATATATATATATATATATATATATATATATATATATATATATATATATATATATATATATATATATATATATATAGGTTGATTCTTAGCCCTTCAAGGATGGTGGTGTAGAAGCTGTCCTTGATTCCTCTCAAGAAACGAAAGCAGAGGAGATTCGACAAGACGTGGCAAGAATTTTGCATCAAGTAAACTACCGGAACAAAACCTAAATGCCACTGAACAAAGGGACCTAACAAACCTTCGAAAAACTAAAGACAATCCTTTCAGCAGATAAAGGAAATGCAACGGTAGTTATGAATGCCCAAGGCTACATACAAAAAATACTACAACTAAAAATAAAATAAAAAAATTCACCAATAAACCCCGGATTACAACAAAAAATCATACCACGGGAAGAGTTGAGCAGATGTCTTAAACTCTATTGTTTACCAAAAATATACAAACCATGGGCGTCCATCAGACCTATTGTAAGTGCTGTTAATTCGCTACTACAAAAACTGAAAAAATATCTTGCTGAAATTGTGCAACCAGCTGTCGAGAAAGCGTATTCATTTGTAAAAAACTCGTAGCATTTCACTCGAATTATACAAGATACCGTTCTTGAATAAGACGATATCATAGCAAGCCTAGATATCAAGTCGTTGTGTTCCAGTATTCTCATCAACGAAGCATTGGACAAGATTGCTATGAACGAGGATTTCCAGGCACATATAATACAATATGTGGATGACATATTTATTATATGGCAATATATCCATACAGAGTTCGAAATATTTCTGACTCACGTAAATTCAATGCATCCCAGAATACAATTTACTCTAGAGCTAGAGGAAAACAACCATTTTTAAACGTTCTAGTCACAAAATTGCATAACGGACCGCATATAATATCTAGATCCGTGTGATTACCTGAAACAGAGACGAGACAAAACCATCCATCAGAAACAAACAAACAACCTCGACCATATTCCTACATTATCAGGAAACCGGGCACAAAATAAATTTCGATGGGTGTAGGGAGATTGCCATTGCATTATAAGACCAGAATAATCCGAGAAGCTATAGAAATTGAAAAACAAGTTAATTTAAATAAAAAGGACGAATCATTAAAACTACCAACAGTATGGAAGATAATAACTAACAAATCCAAAATCACTAAAAAGCAAGCGCAACAACAACAGCAACATCCGGAAAACATAAATAACGACCAACGGCCGTCGCAGTTACTGACACTTCAGTCTCTACACCAAATGTCATTTTGGCGAAACGTCAGCAAAACTGTCCTTTTTAAAACGACAGTAATGAACGGATCTACACCCGGAATGAAAACACATTATATATATATATATATATATATATAAATATATATATACATATATACATATATAGATATGAAGAATGTTAGTACACGTTTGCCTCCCCCCTCCCCTGACAGAAAATGATTCTAAATTAACCTAATCGAATAGCTGTGAGGAAAAGTTAATCCGATTTAATTGTGTTAACGAGGAACTGAAAAACTTTACATACGAACAGACAGCAACAGTGTTTCAAAGGCTCCCTATATCCAATTCTATAACTATTTATTCTAAAGGCACAAATGTCTGATCGGTTGTAAAGTGGTTTGGAAATTCATTTCGACAAAGTAAAGCTGTTTAAGTGCAACTGAAAGTTTGTTGAACTGAACATCCCTTTTCAATTAAACTGGAAATATATTCAAGTGTAGCTGCGAGAGATATTGAATTGCGAAAGGAAGTGGATATAATATTGTGGATATAATATAATAACAAGGATATAATGAAGTGCTTTATGTGTTACTTACTTATTTCTTATACATTCCTGAACACCTAAGAAAGAAATTTACTATTTATTTTTTATGGTTAATAGTTTGTACTTCTTTTTGTGGCCAGACGAAATGCCGATCTACTTAAATAGGTTTACTCGGTAATGCAATCTGTTTTCATCTTAAAGCCAACTCAATGCTTTATTGTCTAATAATCATATCTCCTCAACTGATATGTTGAAGGAGTGGGAAGAGAACAGAAACAATGTAAATTTCCTTAGGGTGGTGTATTATTTGGGGTTAGGTTTCAGTAAAAAAAAACATGTCTTTTTTTTAAATTGTCGACGTTTCGCAACTTTATTGCTGCATCCTCAGGACAAATTAAATTTGACTTTTGATATTAAATAAATAATTAAAACTATGAGAAACATAGGTATTGTTTATATAGTTTTACACGAAACATCAATCAGAAACACATAGAACAAAAAAACTGGAATTATCAAAAACAGCTTGGGTCTCCTTTCACTTGGATTTCTGTGAAATGAGACCCACGCAGTTGGATTAATATTATTGACTCTTCTAATTCTTTTGTGGTATGGGTTTCCGATTGATAATTTGTGTAAAACTATATAATCAATAGCTATGTTTCTCCTAGTTTTAATCATTCATTTGGTTTCGCTGAAACGTAGACAATTTAAAAAAAGTCTTTGGTTTTTTTCACTGGAAGTCTTTGGTTTTTTCACACGGCTTTGTGTTTTTTTTTCTTATTAAGATTCTAAAATAAATAAAGAGGTTAGTATTTTATGGGTCAGATATAAGCCTCTACATGAGTATCTAAATTTGGGCCCATACGTATATCTTATAGCTCTTTTTTTACATAACAAACGCTCTTCGAAATACATATTATGAACAAACTCTCCAGAAGCAAATCCTATACTTGAAGTGAGATTCGATTAAAGCAAAATATGCGCAACCTAAACTAACAATATTCAGTTTTTTACATTATTCTAATTGCATAACAATTTAGTTAGTTTCGAATTTTTATTCATTGTCTATTTGTAATTCTCAGAATAGGACAGAGGCTTGTGGAACACCCAAGTTTAAATTAATTCCTGTTGACATATTAAACACACTGCCTGAAACGTTCGGACAAATATGATTCCAACTGTCTCAAAGACAAAACCAAAACAACATAGTTTTCCAGTTTCAGCAGCAATGTTATATAATCCACACACAAATTTATTGCATCTGTTGGTACTTTTAGATTGTTGACATTCAATTTGCTCTTGACATAATGTTTTATATTTGCCTAGAGAATGTAATATCCAAACTTTCACCTATTTTTCTATTACTTCTAAAGCTAGAAGATAGTCAAGAGTCTCCTTTCTATAATAATGATATCACTGTTGCTCTTTTCAAACATGAATGAGAATGTCCCGATACTAAAGACTTATTAACAGCTTTACCAGAGCCTTGAAGCGTTTTTATTTTTTACTTTTGAAAATATTTTTTTTATTTCATAAATATCCTTGAGGCAAGGAATATAGAAGGCATAACTATCGATGTTAACTTTAAAGAAACAAAAATAATAAGAGATCAAAAAGCAAAAATTAAATAATTTTTCCTACGACCACTTACGAAGCTGAAAATAATTAAAACATCTGAACATAAATCTGTATATAATGTAATATCCTAATGTACCATTTTCCTTCTTTTAAACAAATACATCTATTAGATTCAATTTCAATTGTGAACTTGATATTATGGTGTTGTTGGTTAAGGTGGTCCAGAAATATGAGATTATCCTGTCCATGAGGCCAAGCAACAAAAGTATCATCTAGATACCTGAACTAGTATTTTGATTTAAGTGGAGAGGATGTTAGAGCAATTCCCCAAAGGCTTCCATAAGAATATTCACTTCCACAAGTGATGGCATGGGATCTCGTCTATCCTCCTCAAGCTATCAATACGAAATAAAAATTGAAAAAAACTATTTTTTAGAGAAGCACTATTTATGTGTGGTTATACGCTCTCGCCCATATTAAAAAGTAAAAGAATTTTTGAAGCAGACAAAAGTTGCGCAGTCTCACCAAACATTGGAAGGGTACAGTGAAAAAATGGGTTAACCATTACAATAAATTAATTACACTATGTATTTTAATATGGCAAATTGTAAAAGGTTTTCAAATGTATTCATTTTTTTTTCTTTTTAGCTTTTATCTCATGGGAAAAACAACATAGTCCGTACGACAGAACATCCGCCACAGTCCAGTGTTATTGGCTGTTCACACCCCCTGGTGACTTTGTTTTATGCAAACAGCTGTGTTTAATTAGATGTCTCGAGACGCTTATGAAAAGAAAGACTTTTATTACAAGTATATGTGCTTTAAGTGTGTTTTCATTACTTGTTACAATGCGAAGGTTTTTTAAAACGTTTGAGAGTTATACAAGTGATGAAAATTAAGAAATCATGGATCTTAGACCGCGATGAATCAAAATTACATTCCGACGTTTCGCTTGTTATTGCACGAAACATTCTCAGGGATATTCACTGCACTGACTCCTTAAAGAGACGTAAAGCGCATTACACTTTAAAGTTTCCTTGCAAAGTATTCTGCCAGAAGATATGAATACTACAAAACTTCTGGAAGGATTTTGGACTAAATATGTTCACAAGCAAATATGATATGAAATATTTAGATTGTAGATTTGCAGAATCTGTTGAAGCCATTGATTGCAGAAAAAAAACTTCCTACCACAAACGAAACTTTTTCTAAAGTGTATTTCAGAAAGTACAGTCATTCTATATGTTTAATTTACATATTTTATTAAGTGGTGGCTCAATAAGCTAAAGCTATCACCAAACCGTCGAAAAGAAAGAAGCAGATGATGTCGCATCTATGTTTTTTTTATTTACCTGGTTCCAGTTGTAAAGAAACTTTTAATATTCGTCGACAGCTCTGGAGAAAAAATCATACCATCCATCATAGAGTCCTTCCACTACATATCTGTATAGCTAAAAATTTTTGAAACTGTGAAAATTATTTATCCAGTGCGTAGTCATTCTTCAATGGAACCAGATAAAAACATAGGATAAGCCAAAGGTGAAAAGGCTTACAGAGTTGTGATTGAAACTCTCAGAGCCAAGACTTTCGCATTTGAATAACTTAAATTTAACTAGTTAGGTTAGGGTAGTAGTTGTACAAGAAAAAACCTAGGTCACTATGCAAAATTTGACCACAGGGAATTATATCTTATAATGATGAATGGAGCTTCCATGTCCCTTCCTGTAGGTATTAAAAAACACTAAATATTGTAATTAATTTTAAAAATATGTTCACTATAAAAGCTATATTGTTTTCTAAATTATAAATTAATTTCCATTCTCCTGAAAGATTTTATTTTTTGGACTTGGATTTTTCCCTGTACCCTTCATTTGTAATCTCTGGGCTAAGCGGTGGTGAATCAGGCATTGTCTTTCCTGCCGTTTTTATGATACACATGTTTTTCGTTGATCAAAATTTTTCATTCAGGTAACTGATTGGTAATTTGTGAACAATATGCGATTCCCCCTTCAGTGTTTATTTGTGGAACATAAATAAGTGTAGGGTGAAACATTTATTTACGTTCGAATTTGTTTTTGAGGGGACAATTTTTGAACATGTACGAAAATCCCTATTTACAACACCTCGTGCAGGGTGAAATTCCCCCCTAAATCTTAAATTGAAAGAGGGGTCGATTGATATCTTATTTGAAAAGTCTTTCCATCCGTCACTCCTAAGTTTTGAAGTACACTGCCATTCTCAAAAACAAAATAGTAGTTATCAAAATTTCAGAAATTTTTAAATGTTATATTCTAGTTTAAAAGACACTAGAATTGATAAAAATTTGATATATTTTTGTACCTAGTTAAAACAAAAAAAATGTAAACAAAAAACTTTGGAAACAAATATCGATTATTTAACATACTTAGTTTATGCCATGACACTTGATTTAGTGTGTTTTAAATGAAAATGTATTTGACTGATTTGTTGATACTATTTACACAACTGAAATGGTAACGATATTTTACACATTAGTCAAGTGAATATTCACCATTAACTTCAATGCAGTGATACAGGTTCTATTCGAAACGATTTGTGTCATTTTATAGCATCTCTGGTGTTATGGGGCGATATTCGTTAGTTATTCGCTCTCGTAGATCTTTGAAGCTTGTTGGTTGAGTGGCACACATTTTTTATTTTAAGTGTCCTCAGAAAAAATCTGGTATGTTCAAATCTGGCTATCTTGGTGGCCACTCGATAGTACCCCTTCTGCCAATGCTCCTTCCCGGAAACCGGTTTAAATATTCCCGTACAGGTCACGCATAATGCGGAGGATGATGGAGCGTCATACATACCTTCAGCTTTTGTGGATTTCGCATATGCGTCTCATGAAAAATTCTCCGATTTGTGTCACCCCAATAACGGCAATTGTGACTCCAATAAGTGCTATTGACGAAGAACGAGCATACGTCGAAAAAGCAGACGTTAAATAAGAAATGTGGGTCCTAATTTGCTCGATCCTTCATGAACTCGCAGAATTGCAGACGCCTGTTAAAGTCATTTGCGTTAAGTTCTTGTACCAATCGTATTTTGTAGGGATGAAATTCATGTTTTTTTTTTAATCGTTGAACACTAGTCCGATTAACAACTGACACAGTAGCCAATATTTGCCACTTCATTGACCACTGGATTCGCAATATCTCGCTTTTTATTACCTACCGATCCAGTTACTCTAAATGTATGCAACCGTTCCAGGACGTACTTCCGATGGATACGTTTATCAGAATGCCGCTGGTTAAAAATATCTGCAGATTCATGATTTGGGAAGACGATTGAAATCAATTCCACTCTTGCGTCTTTTGAGTAAACCATTTTTATGCACGCGCGATGTAAAATATTATAATAAGTACCAACTACGTAAATTTTAGAAATAAATTAACTGCAGCTATTTTAATACCTCCCAGTTTAATACTGACTATTTTATCTGTTTCTGTAATTTACAATACGTAGATAAGCCAAACATTCCATTTTTTACAAAATACGAAGGAGACAAATACTTCACAAAGTCGATTTATTGAATTTATTTATTGTCATTTTTTATACTGAATAAATTTTGCATTTTAAGTTCTGTAACGGCATGCACAAGGTACATTTGTACAGGGAATCGAGAAACATTTCAAATGAGCTGTAACTCGATACCCTCATTAACTGAATATTTTTGCGGTAAATCTCTCCTCCCTGGCGCTCGAGGAAATTTTTAAATTTTCGGTTCACGAGCATAAATTTCAATATCACGAATTACTGAAATGACAATTTTATATCGGGTAAACCAAAAAAATTAACAAAATTTGTTTTAAAGTATTTTTTTGTTTTGAAAATCACATTTTTTTGGTCTGGCTGCTACAAAATTCACTAAATTGTCCTTTTAATAGTTAATTATTTCAATTCCTTCGAATTTTGTATCTTTTTAACTAAAATATAACATTTAAAAATTCAAATTTCTAAAATTTTGATCCCCAGCCTTTTTTTTAGCATAGCAGTGACCTGAAACTTTGGGAATGACATATAAATGATGATACCTTTCGAATAAGGCCACCTCCTTTCCATTTAAACTTTAGGGGGAGAATCTCACCCTGCCCGAGGGGTTGTAAATAGGTGTTTGCGTATACACCTAAGAAGTGTCCTCCTCAAAAACAAAATCGTTTGTTGCCCGAGCGTTTTTTTAAATTAAATTAATTACTTAAAACTACCCACATTTCAGTCAGTTTTAAAATGTCATGCCATATTTCTATTTATACCCAGGGTTACCCTGTCCTTACGATAATGATTTTTTATTGCTGGCATGAACAACCAGATACAAAAAAATAAAAATGAACTTTAATTTCAGTTTTTTTTAACCTAACCTCTGGCATGGTAGTATTTGCTGAGAACATGTTTATAGAATGTATTTTTTATTAGTTTATATATGTGTGTATATATATATATATATATATATATATATATATATATATATATATATATATATATATATATATATATATATATATATATATATATATATATATATATATATATATATATATATATATATATATATATATATATATATATATATATATATATATATATATATATATATATATATATATATATATATATATATATATATATATATATATATATATATATATATATATATATATATATATATATATATATATATATATATATATATATATATATGTAGATTCAATCACATAATCTTAAAGTCTGTCCTTGCGATAATGATTTTTTATTGCTGGCATGGACAACCAGATAAAAGAAAACAAAAATGAACTTTAATTTGATTTTTTTTAACCTAACCTCTGGCATTGTAGTATTTGCTGAGAACATTTTTATAGAACACGCGGAGAATATTTTCCTGTATTCCTGGAATATATATATATATATATATATATATATATATATATATATATATATACCATACTTTATACTAAAAGTTTTTATTTTTGTTGGGTATAGGTTTGATTAATGAAACTTTTTTTTTTGCAACTAGCTCGGCGTTTCGCTTCTTGTTTGAAGCATTTTCAAGAGCATTTTATTGCATGTCTTGGAAACGACAATATTATTAACAGTAATAATTTTGATGTTCTGAAACACAAAGAACGTCAAAATGTAGATTTGATTATCACATAATCTTAAAGTCTATTCACTTTTGAGTAATTTAAGACTTTGGTAAGCAAAATCGGTCAAAAAACACGTGAGATATCAGCAATTTACGAAAGATCGTTATAACCTTCAATGCGCCAAATGAAATGTTTTTTACCATAACAGGGATTTGGTTTTTCTTTTGTAACTTTTTTGTTACTTCACTGATTTTATTTGTTTTGGGCTAGTTTAGAAGAGAAGTTAATAAGCTAGAGTCGCAAACATACATTTTTGACATTTTAAAGAAATTCAAGATGGCGGATGCGCCTAAAATTTCCCATAATTTAAAGGGCGTTAGTAATTTTTGTTCACCTTGTATATTTGATTTTCACAGAATAATAATGGCTATCCATTTTTGAGTAATAAAAGACTACGGTGAGAAAAATCGGTCAATAAACACGTAAAATATCAGCAATTATCAAAAAGAATTTTACATTTAATTTGGCTCAACAAAAATAAAAATCTTTATGTGTGAGTAGGCCATGCACATTGCAGAAAAGATAAAAACAAAAGAACTGCAACTGTCAAATTAAACTTAAACTCACGTGTTTTTTGACCGATTCTGCTCATTAAAGATCAACATTACTTAGAAATGAATAGGCTTTAATATTCTGTTGAAATCAAATATACAGGGTGTCAGAAAAAAGTTCAAACACTTTTTAAATTATGATAAATTTTAGGCGCATCCGCCATCAAAATGTAAAAAATTTATGTTTGAGCCTCTAGCTTATTTATTTATTTTTTAAACAAGCCCAAAACAAATGAAATCGGTCAAGTAACAAATAACTTAAAGGGGAAAAACAAAATTCTGGTTTCTTTTGGACCACCCTATATATAAAATAAACTAGCAAATTATGGTTATCTATTGCATATCTAAAAGAATCTCTTCAAAAATTATTTTCACATCTATATAATATTCATGTGTATATTCAATATTGACATAAAGACATTAATAGATTATTTATAGAATATGTATATTGCTCTCTGGGAATTGTATTGTCAGATGTGTAACAAACAACTGAAATGGGTAAAGTTTTTTCTAAACAAATATTTCTACCTTTACTTTATTAACCTTTTAAACTACGTTGTAAAACCCATTTAGTCAGAATTGGACCGCTTAAACCACAGCGATAGAGCCGCCCTCGATTTGAAAGCACTCAATTCATTATCTAGTCCTTATCTGTTCGGGCAAGGCGCGAAGCTAAAGCCTAAGCGACTGATTGATTGCCAACTCACTTAGAACTGCTTTAGGCAATTCTATGGAAAGTCTATATAGGTCCTGGTGAACGGATGGGATTTGATTAAGTGCAGCTATTTTGTTATTTGATTATATTGCTGAAGAAACTTAGACACACGTACCGCCAACATTTAACTTATTTAATCATTTTGGGAGCTGTACATTGATTATGCTCACAAAGAAAAACCTTTTAAGTCGAAAATGACATCAGTAAACACGTTTAAAATTTTTTTATTCATAACAAGGTAGTTTTTCGATTCATTTTTGTATGATATACAGAGACGGAAAGAAAATAAGGAATTTTCGGTGTTTGTTGGGACACCTTGTGGAGTAGACAAGTGACAATTAAAAACAGTTTATAACACCAAATTGTAGCCTGATTTAGTTTTTCGATACTTTTTTAGAGGTAATCCATTGCCATGGTTTCCAAGTCACTTTTTTTATGTGATTGATTATTGTCAGGGTTAAGCGAAAGTCAACATTCATCATTTTAATTGTTAAATATGCAACGTGGGTGATATGGCTCCTACTATGTGGCGAGGGCTGTAGCATTGATTGAAAATGGTAGAAGTTGCAGTGATTTTGCTAACATGTTAAGAAAATCAAAATCCACAATGTAATGTGTAATGTAAAAATGGTCAACCACGGCTAGAGATTCATAGTCTTGCGAACAGTACTGAACTGACGTAGGACAGTCCTACAATTAAGAAGCAAACTAGAATATCTACGTGCATGAAGAACAAGTCATGGGACCATTAGCAGAAGGCTCATAGAAGTTGTTTTGAAGGCCTATAGAACAAAGAAAGCTAGAATAACCAGTGAGCCAACGTTCTTTTTGCAGATGAGAGTCGCTTTGCGACAGGGAAAATTACATCGACACCGATAAGAGTAAGATGAACAATATAAGTTTACTGCTACTGTCTCCTATGGCGGAGGTTCAGTAATGCTCTAGACTGAAATATGTTTAAGGACACGAACAGGATACATACGAGATATTCTGCAAAGGCATATCCTTCTATTCGCCCGAAGAGCAATAGATTCGCCTGTTTTTTCCCCAGACCTTAATCTGATCTAACATGTCTGGGAAATCTTAAGTAGGTGATTCATGTCCAGAATTTCCCCGGTTTAAAATCCCGAACAAGTAGCAGCTGCTTTGGTTGAGATTTGGGACAATCTGTCTCAAGAGATAATTAATAATGTCATCAGAAGCATGGGGAGATGGATGACTATCGTCATAAGGGCGCGTGGAGGGCACACGCGTTCCTAACACAATTATAATGCAATATACTCTACAGTTTCTTTTTTCTTGTAAACTTTGTTGTTGTTTCGAGCAGTACAAACCTGAATAAAGTGTAAAGGAAGGCTTTCACCGAATAAAAAATATTAAAGGGACTTTTTAATTATTCCTATCTATTTGTAAGCATCATTTACTCCCTAAACTGACATGTAAAACTGTAAGCAAGTAACAATTCTTACAGAAACAACATTAAGGTAAAAAACTATACGTTTTCATATCCAATTCGAGTGTCGAAGTGGGTAAAATTAAGATCAAAATCCACCTTTTCTTACAAACCGTGTATTTTCTCTAATAAATGAGATATCAAAGTGAATAAAACAATTGTGTATAGATATTTTAATAAAAGGTAATACATTAAATTCTGGATATTATACCCTTATTTTCGCAAAAGCTGTTGACTTTCATAAAGAGTGCTTTTAATAAAAGGTATTGAGAATTTTACACAGATTTTAAAAATGTAATATAGTATAGTGTTTTCCATTAAAAAATATAAATTTTATAACAAAAAACGGTAAATTCAGGTAAGCAGTACCTGAGATATTTCGCCGTTTTCTTACTTTTGTTATCTGTATTATGTTAGTAAAAGCCAATGTACTGTATATTATATTAAATTGTTTTTTTTCCAAGCGGCTAACATAATAAAGTTTAAAGAGATATTTCGCTTTTGGTATTTTATGATTAATGAGACTAAAAAACAAAGGTTATCTTATTTTGCTGTATATATTGTCAAATAAACAAACTAATAAGTTTTTAAATTATAGGAAAAATTCAAGCCTTATATTATTTTATTCGAAAACATTATACAAATTCGTCATGCAAAATAATTTGCAAAAATTATAATATCATCTGCTAGAATGGTGTGAAATAAGAGACATGAAAATGCAAAAGTCAAATATCAGCCTAAATAACTAAGACATAGCAGAAAAGCAATGGGTTTTGTTTTTTAATTGAGCACTGGTGGCTCCGAATTTTTGTTTTTTTTTTTTACTTCCTACAGTGTCACCTTATAACTATACTATTTTTTACAATCCGCTAGAGTGGCTTAAGAACTATCATCCACCTTAAACTTGACTTGCTACTTCTCTTCGTTTGGCTTCTTAAGATCATTTGACGCATGCTCAAACCTAAATATTGACGTATCCCATAAATATGATGAATGACTTATGTCAGATATATCAAAATTAGAATCTCCCTAGGGAGGCGGAGGCACAATACATAGAAATTTTTAAGTAAAATCACTAAAGGGCGCTGCTCTTTACCTATTAGAATTATATGTTCGGACAAGCTCGAAAAATTATGACTAATCTTCCTTCAGGTGAGTCGATTAATCTTTAAATTTTCCTTTACTTGTCCTTGATATAATTACTACGTAGATGTCCAAAGTCAAAGGCAATTTTTTCTTTTTTTTTTTGGTAACTATATACTGTTATAATTAATTATAATAAAAAATGTAAATGCTATAATTTTTAACAAGGCTATACACTAATAAACTAAGTAATTCCTGAGTTTATATCTACTGGCTATGTAAATGATAGGTCCTAATTAACAGAATTGATATAATATATAGATAAATCTTAAATAACGAAGTACCGATATTAATAGTAGAATACTAAGATTTATTAGATCCTAATTCAATAATTGCACTAGCAAATTTATCCTGAGGTTCTTCTACCGATCTATTGTAAAAACTAAGGAAAGTGTTGCTGCTGTATTTTTAATAACTTCTATGTTTACACCGACTTTAAATGCAGCCGAGGTTGTAGCGTGGCGTACACTATAGGCTGAAAAAATGACGTGGCTACACCACCTAAGTGTAACGTCTTTTTAATCCATCTGCTTATTGTCTGTGATGATGCTGGACGATAAGGTTTTTTGTGAGTAAGTATTAATTTTTCTTCACTATTGCGAAATGGTTTCGTTCTTTTAATGTAGTCCTCGATAGTGGAGTTCTTCTCTAGAATTACAAAATGGAAAAATAAATAATGGTTGAACACTGCCTGGAGAAGATGTTTTTATCCTATCTGGTGTTTTAATCTCAATTCTCTCTACCGAGTTTAATTAAAAGACAAGATGATTTAAAATTCAATATATACGAGAAAATAATATTACCAGTAATGATCTACATTAGTAGTTACATTGATCAAGTATACTTTATAATCAAAAGAGAGCAACAATCAAATAAATGTAACTAAAAATGATAACCCCTGAACAAAGCAAGGTACGATATAAGAACAGCAGTTACCCTTACATATGTCTGAAAGCCATATAATAAGAAAATAACTGTAGGTATTTTAAAATGATATGTATAAGCCTTAAACAAAATGTAAGGAATCGTAATTAAAATATATGTTAAGTTAAGATCAAAAATCAAAACTGATATAAGTATAGCGTATAAAAAATATATTGAAAAAATGGAGACGGATATCAAAAAAGATCCCAAACGCTTTTGGAATTTTGTCAAAGGCCGGAGAGAGATAACAGGCATTCCAAACAGTATGCACTTTGATGGTCAGAATCTAGATAATCCTCCCGATATTTTGAATTAATTTGCTTCATTTTTTAAGCAATCTTATTCAGTTTCTAACTATATCCGAATTTCAAATAATTCATTCTTGTGTAGTGATCAAAATATAAACATATCTACAGTTAGTGAACGGGATATTATTTGTGCTATTAAAAAACTTAAACCTAAATACACTGCCGGACCAGACCTTATTCCAGCATTTTTGATACGTGACTGTCGATTTGTGTTAATAAAACCTCTTCAAATCCTATTTAACATGGCATTGAACAACAGACATTACCAAACATATGGAAAAAGTCGAAAGTATGTCCAGTCTTTAAGAAGGGTGATAAATCAGACATTCAAAATTATAGACCTGTTTCCATCATATGCAACTTCTCAAAAGTCTTTGAGTTTATATTGCACGACATCATTTTTCCGTTGGTGCAAAATAAAATTGTTCCTGAACAGCATGGTTTCTTTAAAAATCGTTCCACAACTACCAACCTGGCCGTTATAACACAATACATTGCGGACTCGATTGATGAGGGTCTGCAATTTGATGTAATATATTTAGACTTTTCCAAAGCATTTGACAAGTTAAATCATGACTTGTTAATTAATAAACTTTCAAATATCGGATTCTCGGATTCCCTATTACGGCTCTTTACATGTTACCTTTCAAATCGCACACAATATGTGGCTATAAATGGTTTTCAATCGGAGAACTATATAGCATGTTCGGGGGTACCGCAGGGTTCCGTTTTAGGACCCTTGCTGTTTAACATTTTTATTAACCACATTGGAGCAGGGACGTGCCGTCCATATGGGCAAGGTCGTGCGGCGCACGACGGCGCCACGCCAAAAAGGCGCCGAAGGCGCCTAAATATTTTAAAAATATTAAAATCCTTTTTTTTTTTAATTTTCAAAAAAAATAAACACAAAAGTAAAAAAATCTGAAAGTACCTACCGGTGGTGAAAATACATTATATTGTTCACCTGTGATGAAATTTTATTACTCCTTTGTCGCGACGTCAACCGACACGAGGCCGACCGACGGCGCGTTATCTGCGGCGATCGGAAAACAATTTTCTTGTTTAAACTCGCAAAATTTTGCGTGTTCGTAATCGATCTAGCCTAGCAGGTTAATTGTTAATTTTTAATTCGTCTTTTGTGATAGGCGCGAAGACACATAAAGAGTAACTTATTTGCTATATTACGTATCTACTGCAGTTGCAAAAAATTATTACAAATTGAAATAAGGTAAGTAAATAAATTAATAAAAATGCAAATTATTGTTTTTCTTTTTAACTGACTTTCTGTATGTATGATTTTTTATGTTGTGCTTTTTATAAGCGTGGATTATTTTGCGATGGCTTGACCGATTGGAATGAATGAATATGTCATTTGAAAGGGTTTAGTTTTTACTGTTTTTTGTTTACAAAATAAATGAAGGTTAATGTTTTTTACAAGCTTTTATTTAACTTGCTTGTAATGTATGTATGTTTGTTCGGGCAAAATCTTGCAAGTGAAATTTGACTAACTTGCCGATGTTCGATCAAGCTGAAATTTTGTGCACATATTTAGGTCCAATGACAATGTATTATTATTCAAAAATTGAATTGGTACAGGGCCGTATTCAGGAGGGCGGGGCCCAAATTTAACTTTTCGATGTTCGATCGAGCTGAAATTTTGTACACATATTTAGGTCCAATGACAATGCATTATTATTCAAAAATTGAATTGGTACAGGGCCGTATTCAGGAGGGCGGGGCCCAAATTTAACTTTTCTATTCGATCAAGCTGAAATTTCGTACACGTATTTAGGTTGAATCACAATGCAATATGAACCAATAATTGAATTCTTACAGGGCCGCATCCAGGAGGGCGGGACCCAAAATTAACTTTCCGTTTCTGTGAATAAAAATATAAAATTTATAATATCCGTCGAATAAAGTTATCGGGAGATGGAAGTACTGGCCCTTACTAAGCTAATTTGTTACTACGTTAATACCTACTAAAAAGTAAAAAATAATAAAAGGAAAAAAAACTTTTTAAAACAAGCTTTTATTTAGGTGCACTAAAAAGTAGAAAATAAACGTTAAAATAAATCAAACCCATTATTTTCTAACATTAAATATTTTTTATATGAAATAAAAGCTTGTCGCGAGAATGTAAATACAAACTAATATTGACATTACTAACTTTTTAACAACTTGGAAGTGTCACATTTCTGCCTTTCTAGTTCCCATCCTCACTTCCCTGCCTACGTATGAAAATCGATGGTAATATTTATATTCTCGCGACAAGCTTTTATTTCATATAAAAAATATTTAATGTTAGAAAATAATGGGTTTGATTTATTTTAACGTTTATTTTCTACTTTTTAGTACACCTAAATAAAAGCTTGTTTTAAAAAGTTTTTTTTTCCTTTTATTTTTTTTTATTTATTGTATTTATAGATGCCCAGAGAAGAAAAAAAGAAATTGTCTGGTTATCAAAATTTGCTTAACAAGCGAAAACGGGAGAATGACTTAGAGAATACTAATTTCAAAATCAAACGACCGCACAAGACACTACTTCTGATGACAGTGATTTTCTACATTCAACAGAATCGAACTTGCCATATGAATTAGAAAAGCAAGCTAATAAGGATGGAAATGCAATGGAACTAGAAGCAGAAGCTGATACGGTTGAATCGTTGTCAGTACCAACAGTATCATCATGTTCGAGCAAGCAAGACGAATTATCCGAAGAAGCGCCCCTTTCCAACGATCCGGGTCTGTGGCCGAGTGTATTATCTCCAATTCAGGTGCAAGAACTTGTCGAAAAAGGTCTAATGCATTATCAAAATAAAACTATATATCCTAAAGACAAAAGTGGACGTAAGTTTTCCGATCAATATTTTACTCGAGTTTTGTTAAATGGTGAAAAGGTCCAGCGTCATTGGTTGCTATATTCTATTGAAAAAAATGCAGTATTTTGCTTCTGTTGTAAAATATTCAATGATCCCAACAATCCATTAACTTTTAAAAATACAAAATTAAGTAACCAAAACGGTTTCAATGACTGGCATCATTTAAGCGAACATCTGAAAATTCACGAAAAAAGTAAATCCCATTTTCAAAATTTAAGTGTCTGGTCAGATTTGCAAGAAAGATTAAAAACTAATCGAACCATTGATTCGGAAATGCAAATTTTATTAAAAAATGAAACTAAACGTTGGCGCAGTATCATTGAAAGAATAATTTATACAATTCAATTTTTGGCTGAACAAAACTTAGCTTTTCGTGGTCCTAGTAACAAATTATTTGAAAGAAATAATGGAAATTTTTTAAAATGTATAGAAATGATAGCAAAATTTGACCCAGTAATGTCTGCCCATATTAATAGATCTCAAAAAAATATGCCACTTTACCTTGGAGATAAAATTCAAAACGAAATCATTCAATTAATTGGTGACAATATAAGAAGTAATATTTTAAACGAAGTTAAAGAAGCCAAGTATTTTTCTATTTTACTTGATTGTACTCCTGATGTTAGCCACCAAGAGCAGATTTCTGTTTGTTTAAGGTACGTTAATATAAAAAACAATACATTTAGTGTCGAAGAACGTTTTTTAACATTTCAGCCCATAAGTGATACAACAGGTGAAGGCTTAACACTTTTTTTACTAAAAACTTTGGAAAATTATGGCTTAGACATCTATAATATCCGTGGCCAAGGTTAATGGTTCAAATATGAAGGGAAAACATCAAGGTGTACAAAAAAGAATTTTAGATATTAACCCACGAGCAATGTTTGTACCTTGTTGTAACCACAGTTTAAACCTTGTGATAAACGATGCTGTCAAATCCAATATTTTTAGTATAAATTTTTTTTCAATTGTTCAAGAATTATATAATTTTTTTTCTGCCTCAACGAATCGCTGGTCTGTTTTAAAAAGTAATATTTCAAGTCTGACAATAAAACCTTTATCAGATACTAGATGGTCTAGCAGAATTGATGCAATAACACCTCTAAGATTTCAGTTGGGCGAAATTTACGATGCTCTTTATGAAATTTTATCCGGAAATAAATTTGATAATGCTACAAAACATCTAGCTACCTCCCTAGGCAAAAAAAATTAAAAATTTCGAGTTTGTATGACATGACAGTTTTATGGTACAAGATTTTAAGTAAAGTGGATGTAGTTACTAAGATCCTGCAATTAAAAACATTTGACATTTCTCAGGCTTGCAAAAGTTTAAGTAACCTTAAGGAATTTTTAAAAGAATATCGATCTGACAAAGGCTTTAGTGACTTATTAGTAGATGCCAAAGAACTAGCTTCTTGTTTGGATCTTAACGCACAATTTACACCTGCAGAAAATTTAAGGCCACGAAAGATTAAAAAACAATTTTCTTACGAAGCTGACGACCAGCCGATCGAAAATCAAGAAACGAAATTTAAAGTAAATTGCTTTTTTGAAATGTTAGATATTACCCTTTCATTCATAGATGAAAGGTTTAAACTATTATCGTGTCATTTTGATGTTTTTAACTTTTTGTGGAAAGTTGAAGATTTTGGCAAATATTCTGACCAGGATCAATTTAATTTTTGTAAAAAACTGGAAGAAACCTTAACTGACAAAGATCGAGACGAGAAAGATATAGACGGAATAGAACTTTTACACGAATTACAATTTCTGCAAAATGGAGACAAAACCGCAACTGTAATTGAAACACTTAATTACATTGTAATAAATAACCTAACCCACTCATTTCCAAACATTACCATTGCATTGCGCATATTATTAACAATTCCAGTTTCTGTAGCTACAGCCGAAAGGTCATTCTCTAAATTAAAGTTGATAAAAAATTATTTACGATCTAGAATGGGCCAAGAGAGGTTACAAAATCTTGCTATCATTTCTATAGAGTCTGATTATTTGAAACAACTTGATATAGAAAATCTTGTTAAAGAATTTGCGAAAAATAAAGCAAGAAAAGTTCAATTTTTGTAAAACCTTTTTATCATCTATCATGTATCTATTTTAAAAACATTCGTTATTTTATTTTATTTCTTATTTTGTAATAATGTTTTGTTATTTTATAATTAATACTGTTTTTGTTTTGTTATTGGTCTTTCGGATCTATTAATGTATGTAGGTATTTATTTTGTATACTATCTGTTATCTGTTTCCTGTTTGTCACCAAAAAATATATATGTAGATATAAAAATATAGTATAGTTTTTTTTTAATCAGTGCGTGTACTGTAATGTACATAAGTAACGGTCTGTTTACATAGATCAGATTCAGATATAGGGATATAGGGTTAGCAAAGGGTTTTTATGGGTTCAAAATGGAGGTTTTTGGGCGTGGCAGTCATGACTACAAAAAAAAAATTGCCTCCAGTAGCGGCCCCTGCGGTGGGCTTTTTTAAGGGCCGGGCGCCAATTATTATTTCGCACGACGGCGCCGAGAAGCGTTGGCGCGTCCCTGCATTGGAGATTCTCTGGATATTGGTTATTTACTCTATGCTGATGACATCAAACTGTTCGCTAACATTAAGTCTATGGAGGACTGCTTAAAAATCCAACAAAATTTACAGCATATTATTGACTGGTGCCAGGGAAATTGTCTACAGCTAAATATTGGAAAATGCAAGGTTATGTCGTTTACTACAAAGTCAGAACCGATTATTTTTAACTATAACTGCAATGGTGAAATTGTAGGCCGATCCAAGGATTTCTGTGATCTGGGAGTTACATTCGATCAAAAATTATCATTTACCTCACATTACAGCGCTATTAGGTCAGATTCTTCTAAAATGTTAGGGTTTATAGTTCGTACTACTAAAGAGTTTAGCCAAGTGGAAGCCATAAAGCTGCTGTACTCTAGTTATGTCCGATCCAAACTTGAATATGCGGCAGTTGTATGGTCTCCGCGATATAATATACATGTGTCGGGTATTGAAAGTATACAGCGAAAATTTGTAAAATATCTAAGTTTTAAACAAGACGGTCGCTATCCCGCTCAAGGATGTCCACAAGAAGAGTTTTTAGATAAATTTTCACTGACGAACTTAAAAACCAGACGAGATAACCTGCAAATGATATTTTTGTATAAGCTATTAAATAATAAGATAAACTGTCCCTGTTTACTTTCTAAAATAAATTTCAACGTGCCTCGTTTAAGTTCACGCACAAGCAGTGCTTTTTACTTGCCGACTCCTCGTATAAACATCTTAAAATTTTCGCCTATTTATACAATGTGCGATAACTTTAACAAAAAAACTAATTTGGATCTTTTTTCTGATAGTTTACAATCATATAACAAAAATTTACGACGCTAAACCGTTTTGCTAATTTAAATCTTATTCAAATATCAGAATTTGGAAAATAATTAGTGTTATTATTAGTTATAAACTTCTTTTTATGTGTAAAATATAATTTTTTAGTAGGCTTGAATATGTAGTTTTTCACTGTCTTGTAATTGGGATCATCCTGTAGGACAGTTAACTGTAAATAAATAAATAAATTAATTAAGATCAAGAAATTTTATTACTGCAAATTAATTTTAGTATTAAGATAGAGATGAGAGATAAAATTATTAAGGCAAATTAATTATTATTGAAAATAAATTAAGAATTAATATATATTTAAATTTTGAAATATCTTGCAATTGACAATAAAGTAACTATAAGCCCGCAAATACAATCAACTTGAACTATAGAAATCATTACATAATAACACCAATTTCTATTAGTCGATAAGCCCAGTTGCCGTCACATCAAGGCATTCTAGAGAATCTGTATTAAATCTGTGTTGGAGAAGAAAATGTATTCAAAGTATATTAATAAAATAATTAAATTCGTTTTAATGAATTTTAGAACAAACAATGCTGTGCAAATGATATCGAATAACTGAAAAGCCCACAAATAAAATTAACTAGATAGAAATATTAATATAAGAACACTAATTTCTATTAGTCAATAAGCAACAGTAATAAGAAAATCAATGCACTTTAGAGAAACATTATATTTATATTTAATTTTAACTTGTATTTAAAAAAATTAAATGTATAATGGTAAGTACTGGATTTTTAAGTAAATAGGTAGGTAAATTTAATAAAGGTATTCGAGAAATGAAGATAATTAATCACACAAAAATATTTTACTATGAACTGCTAAATAACAAAAACTGAATTATAAGACATTCACCTTTTTGGCAATCAGTACAATAATCAAGCTCGTTTTTCGACGGCAAGATAAAAATAAGATATCTATGATCTTGTATCAAAGTTTAAGCATAAATTCCAAATGTCTAGCTAGCTAAAGAGAAAATTATAACTAACAAGTATAAAATCAATAATTGACTTTTTACTGATTTTAAACAAATTCTCAAAATTATGCTTGATAGGCTTAAAAATTATCACTCAATCAAGAGTGTATTTTTTTATACTTAATGTTAAACTATTTTTACCAAAATGACAAATTTAAAATTAATTTGGAAGATAAATATTTTAATTTTCAAAGGACCTTATAATTAATATATATGTACCTAATTAAATTTCAAAAGAGACCAATATTAACTCTTAAGAAGTAATGTGCTTTAGAAAAATATTATACAGAGTACTTATAATATATTAGAGGTAATAAAGATATAATAAATTTAGACAATAAAGATAAGTAGCTTTACAAAATCTGGAAATTAAATTATTTTTTCCGAATTTCAAAATATTTTGCAAAACATAATTTTACAGGTTTAATATTATTTAAATTTTGAAGAAAAATGCAAAAATATATTACATATGTAATCTAAATATAAGCCAAAAAATATATTACAAAAGCGAAAAATGTTGGAATTTCAACGTTTCAAAATCACAACAAAAGGCAAAAATATATTACAAAATGTGCTTAGCTTGCAATTAAAAGTGGATATTCCAGAGAGTCCGCAGTCAGAGCCTCCAAAACGTGTTCCCAACTAAAATTCCCAATCCGACACTTATATCTGCAGGCAGAATCCTCCACCGCAAAATGGATCACAGATTCCAGGAATGGACAGGAGTCTCCACCAAAAAAAAACAGCTAAGCTACCTTAGTGCTGCTTTTCTCTGAATCCAAATTTCACATTTTATAGGTTGTTCAAAAGATAGTCATCATAAAATCCAAGAATGGGTGAAAAGTAGAGAAAGAATTAAAAAAAGTAGGAAAGAGTGAAAGAATGAAAGCCTGAAAAAGAAAAAATATCCTGTAATGGTTATACGACTCGACCAACCAAATACACACGCATTCCGGGTTGCCGAAATTCGTCGCATCTAGAAATCAGACTGCTCTCGCCAGGGTAGGACTAAATTTGTTTCCATGTTGAATGCAATTTAATGTTTTAATTGTGAACAAAATTAAAATTTTATATTATTTAAGGAATCTTTTTCGAATGTCGACTTTTATGAAATATAATAGAGAATCTGAATAAGTTTAACTAATTGTAACGAGCATATATATATATATATATATATATATATATATATATATATATATATATATATATATATATATATATATATATATATATATATATATATATATATATATATATATATATATATATATATATATATATATATATATATATATATATATATATATATATATATATATATATATATATATATATATATATATATATATATATATATATATATATATATATATATATATATATATATATATATATATATATATATATATATATATATATATATATATATATATATATATATATATATATATATATATATATATATATATATATATATATATATATATATATATATATATATATATATATATATATATATATATATGAGTCCGGATTCTAAGTAAATTTATATTTAGGCTCTGGCGGTCGAATATTAGACACTCCCTTTACAAAACGATTAAATAATTTTAAATCATTATTGCTTATAGGGCTATAGATTAAGTTAAGAGCTGACCTATAGGAATTTATAACAGAAAACAAAAATCCTTTATTTAAAGTATCGGATAAAAAAGCCAGATACGTTTCTAGACTATAAACACGGGTATCCCTGTTATTGTCATGCAAAAATGAATCTTTTATAACAAGCTGTATACTGTTTAAGCGTTCGTTTTGTTATAGATGAGGCGATTACTTCTATTGCCGTCACTAGAACTCCTTTTCTTATATAAGCCTGCCGAATAAATTCCCTGCTACCAGGGAAATCTCCTTGTGTAATGGGTGGTAGTTTCTGAAAGAAGAGATAAGCAAAAACTTGTTCGATCTAAAATAAATAGGTTTTTCTAATAATAGCTTATTGAATAGAGGAAGGAGGTGTAGGCCAATAGGGTACTATCACAATTCCTAAGCCATTTTCCTGAACAATTTTTTCTAAGACTTTTGTAATTATCGAAAAAGGGGGGAACGCGTAAAAAAAAATTTGACCACCTTAACGTAAACGCATCGACCACCCATGACTCAATGTCTGGAAACCACGAAACAAATTTATTGCATTTTTTTGTTAATTCTAGTTGCAAATAAATCAATTTCAGGAGAACCAAACTGTTTTATAATCTGCTTATATACACTGTCATTTAGCTCATATTCAGTATTAATCGTTAGAGATCTAGATTCTCTGTCCGCCATAAAATTAACAGATGAAGTAACATAGTTAGCGAATACTATAATGACCTTTTTTTACCCCACTGCCAAAGAGCCTTTGTAATATTATCTAAATATGAGTACTTAACGCTCCCACCTCGATTAATACAAGATATAGCCGTCTGGTTGTCAATTCTTAATAAAACTGAGATGTTTTCTTTGTCTTTATGATTTCAGAAACCGTAGCATCTATAACCGTTACAAAACGCCCCTCAAATCAGTCTTCGAGGCGTCCGAGAAAAGTTCCAGGGAGAAATTTTTTATATTTTATGTCATGACCTGATCCTATATTATTGTGCCACCAGAGTTAGTTAAGGAGTTTGGAATATACATTTTTTTTATTATAATTGCAATAGTCTCCCCGCAACAAAAAAATGTTTAATTTTTTAAACGGTTTAATATGAACAAATCCATATTTTGTTGAAGGGCAAGACGCTACAAGTCTACCTATTAATTGAGCAAATTCTCTAATTGTGCATTTCTTTTTCTTTCGTAAATTTAAAATCAAATTCTGAATGGCTTCACATTTCTCACTAGGAAGTGAGATGGTTAATTTATTAGTATTATAAATAAAAACATCAAGAATCTAATATTTTGCTGAGGAATTAGCGTACTTTTTGCTCATTTATTATAAATCCTAATTTGGGTAACTCTGAATGTACTATTTCAGTGGGTTTTTTAAACTTTTATTATTACCTATAATGAGGATATCATCTAAATAAAATATCGTACTTATTTCCATTAGACGAAGTCTTTTTGTTAGTGGTTTCATACGTTTAGTAAAAATATACGGTGCAATATTAAGACCAAATGGTAAACAACTAAACTGCTATAAACAATGTACTTCTTATTTACAGGAATTAGAAAGTATGCGTCTCTTAGATCAATATTTGAAAAATAGCAATTTTTATTTAAAAGTTTTATAACGGTTCTGTTAGTCCTCCAATTTAAAGTGAGGATCAATTAAAAGTTTGTTAAGAGTTTTTAAATTTAAAATAAATCTGTATGTGCCAGAAGGTTTTTTAAATTATAAAATAAAATGATATAAATTGTCCTATGGAAGAATGGCACTCTTCAATGGCACCTATTTTTATCAATTACTTGCTATTCCCGAACCTGAAGGTCTTGAAGAACTGGGTTGCCAAGTCTTTTTCTTAAAGTCAGCACTGGCCTTTTTATAACTTGTTTGCTTTTCATTGTTTCAGCAAATAATAATGTATTAAATAACAAGTCATCAATTTCCAAGTTGTCTACCACTTTCTTGCATTCTGGATTTAAATATGGTATTATTTTAAATCTACGGTGAATTGAAAGTCCGTGATGGACGTTAGTAAATAATTGGCAGGCTTCTGCCAATAATCTCATGCTATCGGCTTGCTCTTTGTTAGGCATCATAGCCTCGATAACTGTCCCTGTTGCTGATTAACCGTCAGCTAATTGTTGTTGTATCGCTCTTATAAAATGACGATTGTAGTTCATTATTTATCTGTGGAGAATGTAGAGCCCTACAATTTGTAGGTATCTTATATTTTGACATTAATTCTTCTCGGTGTTCTTTAGTTAAATCTTTTTTTTAAGAGACTGTTCCAGCGAACAACAATTTCCTCATGCAAGTCTTTTCCTACATTGTCTCTCGGGTCTGGTCTTAAGCCTAAAGCGTTAAAGACTTGTTCAGATTGTTGATTGTTTGCTGGTATTTTTGTATCACGTACTGTGACCTCTGGATCACGTACTGTGATCTCTGAAATGCCTGGATTGTCAGAAGTAGCCTCGTACTCTAAAAAAAAATATAACCACTTAAAAAAATCTGATTAAGATTCTACTCAAATGAAATCGCCCAATCTCATATTTTATAATTGTTTATATTTAGATAAAAAGTCGCTCGATTTTAGTTTTAGGAGCAACGCACGTTACCCTAAAACATTTCCTTTACATTTTGTAGGAATGACATAAAAAAACGCACGCTTTTTCTGTCTTTTAGGGATTATCGCACGATATCCCACCCTACAATTTTCTTCTAATTTTCTGACAATCCCTGGTTAAGCTTAGAAAGATTGAATGAAAGGATGAATCACTAGACAAAGCTTGTTTAAGTTTTTTTGCGTTTCGCGAAATTGCTTTTTTCGTCTTTTTTTTTCACGATGCTTGTCCGCCTTAGCTGGTCTTTTTGGCATTTTTAAACTTTTCACACACGCACACTTTGTTTACTGTCAACGCTGACGAGCACGAAAACGGAATGATTACACAAGCAGCAGACGACCTGGGCCTGAGGTCAGAAAGAAAAACATTGTGAGTCATGGATTTTAAGCGTAAACAGTTCGTGCTGATGAGTAAGTTTATTCGGAAACTACATAGTAATTATACCAAGGACAAGCGAAGGAAAAATATCATCTTATTCAATTGACCCCAAATTAAGTGTGATATAGAGATAAACTGGTATGAATTCATCATCACGGAACAAAATGGCAGTCTTAAAAAAAACGTTGTAAAAACCACTCATTCGATTTATTTTATATTATGCCCAAAAATCAAGTGTGGCATCGGTAGAAACTGTTTCCCTAAATATTTGCACTATGCTAAATTGAAAAACAAATGCCAATCGGAAAATTTAGAAATTACGATCAATTTCTTTATTTTAAAAAAACATCCTGTATATTTTGCAATTTTTCGATTCTCGTCATTATCATCGTGTTAAAAATATATAATTATTACACTGCTAACTGTAGACCTATACACATATTTGGTCTAAAATGAACAAAAGAAGTTAGTTTAACAGGAAGTTACATCACACCCTGTAACGAAGAACATAGCCAACCTGCTGACATAACATTCTTCTTTTTGCAAGCATATCATTATTTACTTCACTTCAACTAATGTACTGGATTTTTACAGTCAGTCAGAGAAAAGACTTCGAACCGTAAGAATCCAATCTCGAATTTTGTAATTTAGAAAAATAAAATTTTCTAAAAACGGAATTTCTAGTTATCAATAGTTAGTTAACTGGCGCAGTCGTGCGGATTTTTATAGATATTGATTTGCGATAAACGGAGATTGCAAATCAATTTTCGGACATTTTCGAAAACTGTCAAAAATCGAACCTATTGTGATTTTCGATCGTGGAGGTGTCGTGTGCTGTTCAGAGTGGCTTCTCAGAATTCAGAACACCCATTCCATCGCGGAACTGTCCATCCACCCACCATCTACACGAAGATCGGGAAAGAAACCGAATAGTTCTTTCCGCAAGAAGTTTTTGAGTGTTCAGACGACATCGCTGGGTATCTGCAAGAGCTTCTTATAGAAGATGACTAGAAGATTTCTGTTGATATTAATGTAAGTGCAATTTGATAAATGTCTTATGCGGACGACTTGGTAAATATTTTAAACAATTTGTCATTGAATCCTTCAACTAACTCTGACTCTATTTCCCAATCCCAAGCGGAAGTACCAGTAAATAATATTAATCAAAGTAGTTCTACTGAGAACAATAATTTCACTGAAATTCAATATCTTAGTGCTGAAGATCAATTAGTTTTAGATAATTTTATTTTAAGTAGTAATACTAGTGCAAATATTAACTTAGAAAACGTAAATCACGAAAACATGACTAACCAATTTAAACCAGAATTTTTAAATTGTGTGCCAATATTTGAGGGTAACGCTACCGAAATAAATAGATATTTGGCTACGTGCCAATCAATAATTAATCAATTTTACGATGCTACCAATCCCAATAATTTTCAAAATACTTATATTCTTAATTCTCTTATAGGAAAACTTAATGGTAACGCTAGGCTAGTTATTAACATACAAAACGTAACTACCTGGCAAGAAGTAAAAGACACTCTTTATAGAAATTTTGCCGATCGACGCGACGAAAGTTGCCTAAATAGAGATTTGGTAATTTTTATGATAGATGTCTAGAAATACTTAATTTGTTATGTAGTTACATAGATATGCACGAAACTGCAGAAGCAGCAAGAATAAAACGAGAACTATATCAAAATTTGGCATTAAAAACTTTCTTATCAGGTCTTAGGGAACCGATAGGCACAACTATTAGGTGTATGCGCCCAGGGTCTTTGACCGAGGCCATACAATTGGTAAACCAAGAACAAAATGTTAAATATTTCCAAAACGGATCCCAAACACAACAAAAAATTTTGGCAATAACAGAAATATTCCAATTAATCGGCCATTTAATCAAAATCAAAATTTCAGTTCGAACGTGCCTTTTTTTAGACCACAACCTAACCATTTTTCACTTCCATTTAACGCGCACACCAATCACAATCAATTTAGGCAAAACATTGCACCATTTTCTAATATAAACAGGCCTCAAATGAATTTTAGACCACCATTCAGGAGTCAAAATAATTCTGGCAATTTTAATAGACCACAACAAAACGTATTTAAACCTAATCCTTTCCAACCATTACCTAAGCCAACACCAATGAGTGTGGTATCAAATTCCATTCAAAGACGAGATGAGCCGGCCAACACTTCCCATCAACAAAATCAGTATCAGCCACCTCGTCCAAAATTCACATTCCAAGAACTGTCTGAACTGAACACCGAAACCAACTCTTGTTTTGATAGTGATACAAACTACGATAACACGCATTATGACACTGACCTATCTCACAATTGTTTTCAGTATACCAATAGTGGAGAGTATTCGCAGTACGCAAATACCGGGGAATATTCGCAGAGCTACCCACTTAATGAAAACTCTGATGGATATCAAATACAGTCGCAGACTGAAAACGAAACACAGAGCCAAAATTTTCAGGATTCCTCACAAAAGACCGAGCAAATTTGATAAACCAAGTCATTTCCCTAAACACCACTAATTGTAATGAATTGTCCTATATCACCTTTCCTGAATACAACCTTAAACTTTTGATCGATTCCGGATCGACTAAATCATTTATTAGCCCTGATTTAGCTTTAAAATATTTTCCAAATTATGTGAAAAACGACCCATTTATTGTTTCCACAGTTTTTCAGAAATCCGCCCATAAGTATAGTGCCATGATACCAGCATCTAAAATATTTAAATTACCCCGACAGATTAATCTCAAATTCTTTTTATTTAAATTCCACGACGTATTCGATGGGTTGATTGGAATCGATAACCTAAAATTACTCCAGGCAAGTTTAGATTATGATAAAGGATTTTTGATTACACCGTATTCAAAAATAAAACTGTCTTTTCATAAAACCAAAACAGAGCTTAATTGTGTAACCATCTCTCCAAGATGCGAACAGGTAATTAGCGTTAAGACTAATATAAAAAATGGTGAAATTATAATTCCCTACCAAAAGATTCATAATTGTGAAATTCCCGAATGCCTTACAATAGCACGCAATGGGAAAGCTCTTACTGCCATTCTCAATAACACTTGCGAGCCTATAACTTTAGATTTTTCCGAGCCCCTTGTTGTAGAAAAATTCTGTAGACAAGAAATCGAAAATATTGATTTCAACAATTTCGATGACTCACCAAAAACAAAACTAGACCCCTCCTTAATAAGAACAGATCACCTTAATATTGAGGAAAAAAGTAAAATAATAAACTTGTGTAACCAATTTTCTGATATATTTTACCGTGAAGGCACACCCCTTACATTTACTCATAAGATTAAACATCATATTAGAACAGTTGATGAAGTTCCAGTTTATGCAAAAAACTATAGGTATCCATTTATACATTTATATTTATACGAAAAAGAGGTCGAAAAACAAATTAATAAAATGTTAAATCAGAATATTATTCGTCCTAGCAGTTCACCTTGGTCAGCGCCCATTTGGGTGGTCCCCAAGAAAATTGACGCTTCGGGGGTGCAAAAATGGAGGGTTGTTTGCGATTTTTGCGCCCTTAACCTTAAAAGTCTGGACGATAAATACCCCCTCCCGAACATCACAGATCTTTTAGATAAACTTGGAAAATGCCACTATTTTACAACTCTCGACTTGGCAAGTGGATTTCATCAAATCGAAGTTGATGAAGCCGACATACCTAAAACCGCATTCAGCACAGAAAATGGCCATTACGAGTACTTGCGAATGCCTTTTGGGCTCAAGAATGCCCCCGCGACGTTCCAACGAGTAATGGATAATATTCTACGCGGAATCACCACCGAAAAATGTGCAGTTTATCTAGATGACATAATAGTTTTTTCTAGCTCTCTTCAAGAGCATATAGAAAAGTTAACCGAGGTTTTCAAACGATTGAGGGAATCCAATTTTAAAATCCAGTTGGATAAATCAGAATTTTTAAAAAAAGAAGTTGCCTACTTAGGGCACATAGTTACCCCAGAGGGCGTTAAGCCCAACCCCGATAAAATTAAAGCTATAAAAAATTATCCAATACCTAGTACTACTAAACAAATAAAAGGATTTTTGGGTCTCTTAGGTTACTACAGACGTTTTATCGATAATTTTGCAAAAATTACAAAACCGTTAACAAAATGTCTTAAAAAAGGTGCCAAAATTATTCATAATGAGGAATTTGTCAATTGTTTCAATACTTGTAAAAATCTTCTTATAAATGAACCGATATTACAATATCCCGATTTCACGAAACCGTTTAACTTAACTTGCGACCGCAGCAATGTGGCTCTTGGATGCGTCCTCAGTCAAGGCCCAATAGGTCAAGACTTGCCCGTAGCATATGCATCGCGAACATTAAACGACTCCGAGCAAAAATATTCCACCATAGAAAAAGAGTGTCTGTGTATTGTTTGGGCCACAAAGTATTTCCGCCCCTACCTATTTGGTAGAAAGTTCAACATTATAACAGATCATAAGCCCCTCCAGTGGCTCTTCTCGTTAAAAGACCCTAGTTCTAAACTGGTTAGGTGGAGACTCAAATTAGAGGAGTTCGACTACAAAATCATATACAAAAAGGGAAAGCTTAATACAAACGCGGATGCGCTATCGCAAATCGAGTTACACACTAAAGAGACAGGCGAAAATTTTGACCTAGGTAGGTACACAAATGAAATAACCCAAAATTTAAGCCAAAATAACGAAAGTACCGTGGAAAATCAAAATCTTCAAAACTCACATAATATCATAAATAGCGACAACTCCGAAAAGGCGAGCCATGATATAGATCAAATATCTACATTAGTTCATGTAGACGATGAACCTCCAGCTATCCCGGCGCCCGAACCAGATGATGACGACGCCACTGTTCACTCGAACGCGTCACATAACCCTGTCGCCGGTGTCCCCATATTAGATATCGCTGTCAGTTATGGTGCCAACCAATTGCTCATACAAGAAGTTTTACATTCTCCTGCGAAACCTAAAACCATAATTTTGTTCGAAAAGAAACGTCGGATCATCGCCCAAATTTCCAAAAACGACTTTGAGCAAGACATTTTAAATCTAATAAAACAATACGTAGTACCAGAAAAATTGTATTACGTTGATTTCGAAAACCCCGATACATACGAACCTTTTTCAGAAGTGATAAGAAAAAACTTTAGGTGGCCTTCTATCAATCTTAAACGCTGTTTGAAAAAATTAATCGATGTGACCGAAAAACAAGACATACCGGAAATTATCAAAAACTACCACGAAGGCAAATCAAATCATCGAGGAATCGATGAAACGTTAGAAAAAATCAAAATTAAATATTATTGGCCCAACTTGAAAAATTCAATACAGACTTTTATAAACGATTGCGAAACCTGTCAAATTAGCAAATATGAACGTCGCCCAGTCAAAATGAAAATGAATGTAACCCCCACGCCGACCGAGCCCTTTGAAATTGTCCACCTAGATACATATACTCTAGAGCAAAGTAAATTTCTAACCATCATAGACAGCTTCTCTAAGTACGCTCAGGCATATCCCTTAAAATCACTGGCCTCAACAGAAATCGTGGATAATCTTCTTTTCTATTTCTCCCATCATAAAATTCCGAAACAAATTATTGTTGATAACGGTACGGAGTTTAAAAATTCGGTTGTTACTGAACTCCTACAACTCCACAAAATAAAAATTCATTTTTGCTCTTCTCAACACCCTCAATCAAAAGGGCTGATTGAAAGACTACACTCAACCCTTGCTGAACACATACGTCTTCTTAATAACCAAGAATTTAAAAATACACCGGTTTCCCAAAAAATGATATATGCCATTCTGGCCTACAATAATTCAATACACTCCTCCACTAAACTGAAACCGACTGACGTAGTTAATGGGCATATAACAGCTGACGACCCGTTTGACATAAATATCGATCAATTATTACTAAGCGATTATATCAGCAATCACAAACAAAAAGCAAAACTCTTGTATGCTAAAATCAACGAAAAATTATCGGAGTCAAAAGAAAAGTTAATCGATAAAATTAACAAAAATAGGGATGACCCCGAAATTTTTGAAGCCGAACAAGACGTATATGTAAAAAAGCATGTGCGGCAAAAAGATGCCAATAAATTCTCAAAACCAAGCAAACTTATTTCTGTTAATAAAA
>JAUTXW010004190.1:0-71475 GCA_030620095.1 Kuschelorhynchus macadamiae | reverse complement strand
AACTTTCTGTGATTTTCAGCAGTTCCTTTAGCTGTGCCTTTGTGCTTGCGTATAATTTTATGTCTTCTATGTACAAGAGATGGTTTATTTAGTGTGGGTTATTTTATTGATGTTTAATTTGTAATCCGAAATTTGTGTTATTCAGTGTGTTTGAGAGTGGATTGAGACAGTGAAGAACAAAGCGCCGAGTGAATCTCCCTGGAATATACTTCTGTCTGATGTAGATTTCGTCTGTTTCGATGTGTTATTTTTGTGTTCTCAGGTTGATTTTAGTTTTTCACGTACTCATGATTTGCGTAAGAAATTGCCCGATGTTTGTATTGACTTTGTATAATTCTAGCACTCTGGTTAGCCAACTGTGAGGTATCGAATCAAAGGCTTTTTTATAATTTTGTAACCAGTATGAAGGTTTCTATAATTTTTCCTGGTTTGTTCCATGATGACGCTGTCGATAATTAGCTGCTCCTTGCATCCTCGGCTGTTTTTCCTGCACCTTTTTTGCTCTTCCGTTAGAATGTTTTGTGTGCTAGATGTTGTTCTCCTGTAATTGTGGCTGTGATGATTTTATATAGGATTGGAAGGCACGTAATAGGTCGGTAATTTGACGGGTCCTTATTGTCTGAATTTTTGGATTTAAGGTATGTTATTCCTTAGGTGAGAAAACTGGGGAGTGTGCTAGGTTTTAAAATAATTTCATTAATTTGGCGAGTGAGTGGAGGTAAACTGTTTTTACCAAAAGTTATGAATGCTATCTCTTCCAAGACATCTCCAATTATGTGTGGATTTGATTGTTTCGGCAACTTCTTGTGTTGTCATTGCAAAGTCCTCTTGTTCTTCCAAGCACTTGTGTCTGTCTTCTTCCGCTTGAAGCGTTATTATTGTGTAGTTTCGGTTCTGACCAAATGCTTTTTCAGTATTCTGTGGACTCTTTTTTGATCGGTGGTTCTATTACTCGTGCCTCCTCATTGCTCAGGATTTTTTGGTAGAACTGTTTCTCGTTTCTTCGAAAATGATTATTGGCGTCCTTTCTTTCATTTGACGCTTTGTATCTCCGAAGTCTTGCGACATACACTGATAATTTTTGCTTCAGAGTGTCATGGATTTCCGTAAGCTTGTATTCAGGAGATGCAGATTTGGTTTTCTCTACACTTTGTGGGATACGTTTTGACTTGTTGCCGTTCATGAATTGAATAAGATGTCCCAATTTTCTTTTCTAATTTTGTTTTCGATCCTTATCTGCCATTTGAATTTTGGTTTTATGCTATTGGTGTTTCTGTGTCGTGGTGGGAATTTCTGATTGGTCTGTGATATCGTGGTTATAACTGCTACGTAGATTACTGTATGAATATCCTCAATTGTGCTCGCATTCGTTATGCACTCAGAAATTATGTGTTCGTTGATGCTCTTTAAGATTTTATGTGTGTCCTGTTTCAAGATTACACGAGGAATAGGATCTGTTGTTGTAGGTTCGGAGCCTGACCATTTGTTTAGATGTGACCCCATTCCTACTTTGATTGCTTGTGTGAGAGACGGTCCAAGGTGTAGCTGTGTGTATGGTGCTTTGGGCAAATGATTCACTTGTCCTGTGCGCTGTATGGTGCTTGACATCTGTCGTGGGTTGTTGCTGGGAGCGCGCTCCTACTGAGCATTGAGTGAGGTTACAGATCCTCTTGCGCAAAGTTGGACTGGTTTGTATGTGGGATCGGTTCGGCATCTGCCCCACTGTCCTCAATGTTTCGTTGATGAATATATAGTTCAACAGCTACCGTAGTTTTAATGTTTTGCAATGCGAGCGGGGTGAGCTTACTGGTCTTAGTGATGATCTATGAATCTTTGTTCTGTGATAAGTGATTTGTATTCTGGATATTGTGCTATGAAAAGTGTATGCAGTTTATGTCCGTTATTATTATTATTATGATTATTTGGTGGAGTATTATTTGACTTTTAAATTTTACCAGGTAATTTAAGAATAATTCAAAAATATTCAAGCAAATCCATTTGTGTATTTATTTTTGTTCTTTATGTTTGTTTTTGAGATACCCTACACATAGAAACATTAACGGACTAAAATATATTAAAAGGCACAAAACCAAAATCTAATAATTAAAAAATATAAGAAAGACATTTCATTTTCTAAAATACACTAGTGTTTTAGAAACTATCCAAAATTTGTCAAACTTTACAATGCAACATTCAGAAGAATTTTATTGATGTAATATTATTCTTTGATAGAAGTAGAAAGACGTATCTATTTATATCTATAAGGTAAGGGTTTCTATTACTAAAAGTCAAGGCGAGACGAAGAGAATCTCGTCTCGTCTCGTCGAAAGCGTTCCCTCATAACTAACAGTTATTTAGACATAACTTTAAATCTTGAATTCTGAACTTGAACCAAGTCACTCACTGTTAAATTTAATACTAATGTCCTTTAAAAATGTATTATTTACTGCGGTTATTCATGGTTAGTATTTAATTATCAAATATCAATTTTTGAATTTCTGGGTAAAAATTCCGCTCATTTTTGTAACTCACTTAAACAATTAATATATTATAACAAAGAATCGCGCCCAAGGTCCAAGACTAAATAGGCTGGAATGATGTCTCTTTAAAACAATATAACAACATAATTATCTAATAGTTGTTCTCCGACCAGAAATAATAGTTATAGAAGTAAAATTGGCAAATAAATTATCGAAAATTGATTGGCGTAGGAGGATTTTTTTTATAGGAGAGCCCACTCAAGTATAAAAGGTAAAGATAGGCAATTGGGCCGACATAAAGTATGTCAATTTTGGGGGGGTACCATGTCGATTATGCTGTCTGATATGATGGGTGAAAACGACGACGATAACAGTGAATTGAGTGAGCACGCTAGATTTTTAACTAAAGGTGAGTCAAAAAATATGTTTAGAATGCTTAGTTTGGCGGAAGTTAATTACAGATTCTTTCTTCTCTTACATATTTTTAACTCGACATAGTTATAGGAAACATGTTAATGTGACAAGTACCCACATTTCACTATAAGATATACAGTTGTATACATATAATATATATTGCCTATGTTATAGGGAAGTCCTTTACCCAGGGAAATTTATTTATTATTAAAAGAAACGTGCACATTCACAAAAGCCATGTGTTTTACAGTGTAACAGTACCTGTATTTTTCCTTTCTCTGTTAATTGGGAACGGTATTTGTTTTGACTCTTCTTACATTGAAAATTATAAGTTTATGCAATAAATGAACAGGGTAAATAGATAACTATTCAAATTGAAATATTTCGGTTATTTTTCAAATTAAAAGAAAATGTTCGAAACAAAAATTGTTTGATTCGATCCGCTTTTTCATATGATTTTATTTTGATGTATACAGAGTGCCTCAAAAAAGCAAGCCGAGTACCAATTTTTTTTTTAGAATAATATACCACATTTTTTGATGATTTTGAATTTCATTTTAAATTCTAATTATTTTTTGTATATTGTACCATGTATCAAAATATCTCTAATTTGGTAGATACTGCAAAATATGAATTTTTGTCACTTTTTGGCATTTAATTTCTGAATTTGCAATGTTAATTTCCCTAATTTGTATTTTTCTATAATGACAACGTCATATCTTCTTTTATATCAAAATTGAGATGGAGATTTTGGGTAGAAATTAAAAAACAAAATCTGTATATTATTGTTGTTATTTGCATCATCCGTTAGTTTTTTAAGCCTTTTAAATATGAAATGAATTTGAAACTTGTATTTTTTTCTTTTTTTTAATCTTCATTTTTTGTGAGTTTTGATGAGCTGTTCAAGGTTTATTTATGTAAAACTTTGTTTTAAGGTTTTAATATTTATATGATACTTTATAATTTGAGAATGTGACATCTCAGCAAAAAATTACCGGTGAAATTGTAATCAAATAAGCATACGTAAACTACATCTTTCTATAATAAAATCGCTGTATTAATAAAAAAAAACTTGTATTTATTTATTGTATATTATATACTTGAACAGCTACATTATAAATTACCAATCGGACAAGTCCTGCTGTAAATAGACCGCTTCCTGTAGCTTTGTCTTATAGCGATCAGGACAGGGACACTTACCCCCTGTTAAAAGCTAACGGTTACATACCTGTTTTAGGTGCATTCCTCCTGACCCCGTCCCACGACTTGAGCTTGGACAAGGCCGCCAACATTTGCGACAAACTCAACTTTAGGGGTAGCTTTAGCTTAACCAAAACGGCAACGGGAATTCTGTTCAAGTTTTCCGAGCCGGAGGATTATCAGCAGGTGTTCAGAAAGGGGTTTCACAAGGTAAGAGTAGAGTTCCTGTATTTGGAGAGTTGATGCGGTACCGTGTATTATATAAAATTTGATTTTTCGATAACGTCGCACCGATGACGTGAAGAAGAAATTTTAATCGAGCAGGGGGGCAATGGAGTACTACTTTATTATTATTTTTTGTTAAAAAGAAGAAATTGTGTAAGAATTAATTTATAAATTAAATTAATATAACAAGATGTCTTCCTGGTGCCATAAGGTACTCTAAAGTTATACAGGGTATCCCAGTCGAAACTGAAGCATTTTAATGGCCTATAACTAATACACTAAAAGTTATTTTTGAATGTGTTCAGATTATTTGTTGCGTATAGATTGACAAACAAAAATCTTTTTTGGCTTTTTCGCAACTGAATAAAAATATTTAACTTTAAATTAATTGAAGCAAATATTTAATATAATTACATACCTCAACATGTAGACTAGTCTGTCTACGAAATGTTTCGATCCATAATATAAACAATATTATTTAAGCAAGTATAAGAAATTATATCATTTACCTTAAGTTTTTATAGACACATAGTAATTGTACAAATTCTTTCATCCTTAAATAATATTGTTTATATTATGTATCGAAACATTCCGTAGACAGACTAGTCTACATGTTGAGGTAAGTAATTATATTAAATATTTGCTTCAATTAATTTAAAGTTAAATATTTTTATTCAGTTGCGAAAAAGCGAAAAAAGATTTTTGTTTGTCAATCTATACGCAACAAATAATCTGAACACATTTAAAAATAACATTATAGATGGCTGCAAACTATCATTTTTTTCAAATCTAGGTTACATGTCAAACAAACTGACACATTTTAAAATTTTGAAATCAATTCTTTTCTATTATTTAATGTTTTTCTCTTACGATCGGCGCACTGATGAGTCCCGATAGGATGAAAGTATTTGTACAATTACTATGTGTCTATAAAAACTTAAGGTAAATGATATAATTTCTTATGCTTGCTTAAATAATATTGTTTATATTATGTATCGAAACATTCCGTAGACAGACTAGTTTACATGTTGAGGTATGTAATTATATTAAATATCTGCTTCAATTAATTTAAAGTTAAATATTTTTATTCAGTTGCGAAAAAGCCAAAAAAGATTTTTGTTTGTCACTAAAAGTTATAATAAGTAATATGTCATGTTGTCCTTGTAGACTGAAAGAGCTGTCACAGCTGTTAATTTCCCCAAAAATGATTGTTTTAATTTAAACTAATAAAAGAGTACGAGAATATTGTTTATTTGAAACAAAAAAGCGTAAACTAAAACTAGCCGATTGCAATGACAACAAAATGAGGTACATCTGAACTCTTGAGGCCTTGCTACCTCCTGTACTGCATCCACTTTCAGAATATCTCCAATGAGTTAAAAGTTGATAGTTTTAACCAGTCTTCTATCCAGGCCCTGACAAGTTCTTCTGATAAGTTACAGAGAAATGCCTTCGTCGTTATAGTTTTTTAATTTTTTCGGGTCAGATTATGGTTCTGTATTATCCAAAAATTAATAGTTATGATATTAATTCGCTCATCTTCGATAAGAGCAACAGCTTTTGCGCAATTTTCCTTATTTAAAACCATGCTATAGTAGAAAAGATCTTGGTGAAAAAAATCGTCAAAAAAATAATATTTTTTAAGGTAAACTTGTTTAAAGCTCATTTCGCTCTTAAAAATGAACCCAACAAAATGTAAGAAACGAAAGGTTCCTAACAAAAGTTGACTTTTATTCCGAAATTATTCCAAGGTATTTTAAAATTAGGGTTATATAACAACCTTTTATCTACGATCGTGAGATAAGAGGCAATTACTGCTCTGATGTTAGATATCATCCCACTAATGCGGTAATGATATCTACTAATATTAAAATTAAAACAGAATTAAAGAAAATATGTTTATTTTTGTTTAAAATACAGCATTTTAAACTATTTATTGTAAATATTATAAATATTCATTAGACAACTATTGCAGTTATTTAAATTAATACCAGATGTACTTGACTTTACTTGCCATGAGTTTGCATTAAATATGTTCAGTTTTGGAAAATACTAGTTGCTTCATTTTCTTTATTTCCAATTATACTCAAAGCAGTCTTCTTTTTGTGTTCTTCCGAAGCCTCACTGTATCCTTCTGCAACTGTATTTGACCGCCATCCCCCGTGCCTCTTTACGGTCAAAATACCTACTCCGGTGTTGGCTAAGGCCGATGTAGAAGACCTTCTAAAGCAGTGGCCGGTACATTGTTCTGGATTGGATAATTTTAAAAACAAAGCAATAGTCTTAGGCATACCTCCAAAAGTGTTTATTCCCACTGGCTGTTTTGTAGATTTCTTCTCTCTGTCTTCTCTTTGACAGTTGTAGATTTAAAATGACATAATCAACAATTGGGCAAATAAGTTTTCGTAAATGTCAAATTACAAAAGACAGTGACATACCCAAAACGCAACTGATGATCTAACAGTTTCAATTTTCATGGTAATTTGATCTCTTGATGTTACAAAAAACTCTCGAGCTATTTTTGTCTTCGTGAATGATATTACAAATCGAAAACACAAACCTTCGTCTTTCACATTTTCCAAGAGTAAGTTTGTCAGTTCTTCTGTTCTACATGCTCCTGCTAGTCCAACAATAAGTGCTACTTTCGCCATAAAACACTTGTTATCATCAGCTTCCTGAAGATAAACACCAATATCGTTTATCGTTAATATCTTCGAATTTGTAGGTATATATCTTTTCGAAATTCGAAGCAATTAAATGCAAGTATTTTAACACATTTTTTTTCTAATAAACATCACACTCCACAACATTGAATAGTATGCCCAAAGAGAGGATGGTTTTTGAATTTTTGATAGATCATTAAAGTAGCCTAACAATGCCTTCTCACTGGAGATAGGTATTATGTTCTTTTCTTCACACTATTTCTGATACCGATAGTAAGCGAACTCATATTTTGTCCGTGATTTTTCGGGCAGAAGACTGGAAATTACCCGATAGCCACTTCTTCGATGTCGAATCTAAGATCTGAATCGCTCATGTTGAAAATGTATGAAACTTGTTCCGAACTTTGTGACAAATCACAAATTCTTTGACAGCATTATTTCATAATGTTTTCTAACAAAAACTTAGTTACTTGGTTGTTATGGTATAGTAAGTACAGGTAACAGAGGTAAATGTTTTTAAATATTTGATAGATAATCTTCTCACAAAAATGTAAATTATATTATAACTCGGATAAAATTTTAAACGATTTTTTATTCGTTATATCGTTATTAACATACTTGTGTGGTTACACAACTCTATGTAATCGTTGGGCAACTTCCACATGCATATGTTAATAACGCTTTTATCCCACTCGTATCGTAAACATCTATTAATTAACCCTTTATAAATGATAGCATTTAACAGAAGAATGGGTATGCAAACTGAAATTGTCATTTTATCTACGGTTTATTAAAAAATTTATGAAAATTAGACTAAAAAATTACGAGACTCATAAATATTAACTTGTTGCGTTTTTTTTCATCTGAGTATAGTATGTTACAAAATTTATACCTAGGGGACACCCCCTTGCAATCTTTTCTTAGTCAACATATTAAAATGCAATTTTGGATGGTTAAATAGAACTTATTTTAACATTTTTTTAAAATGACATCGTTGCCATATCTTCTTTATTTCCGAATTTCTGCTACTAACATTTTATTTTTAAATGAAACACCCCATATATGTTTGCATTAGTTACCTGAATGTAACAATTATTTGATTTTAGTGTGCCGCTTTTATTCAAGAAAAGTTCCAAATGTTTGCAAGAAACTTATTTTATCAGTAAGTCTCAAAAGTACAAAAAAAACTTTTATTAACTGTTCCTGTCTATTTTTTGTATTGGCTTCTGACTACATCCCCCTCATAAAAATATGGGGGTAATACACGCTTTATTTCAGCTAAATATAATATTTGATCTTGAAGAGTATTTTAAGGTATTTGTGGTGTCTTTTTTGTCGTAAATAAACCAAATGTCTGCAAGAAACGCACCTCTGTCAGTCGACTTAAATCCAATAACTCGACGTTATAATAGACGAAACTTCCCGATCCCGTTCCGTACAATTCGGAAAACTTTTTAGAGCAATATCGAACTTCTGATAATTTTCCTCGCCTAAAACACGGGAAACCACCTCCCGAAAACTTTTACCTAGTGAAGTCTCCAAGTCGAAAGTTTAAACAATATCTCGATGCAATTTCTTGCAAATGCCTGATGGGAAATCTGGATCTAATATCGGGGGAAGTAGTTTTAAGTTTCGTAGAGAGACTCGTGACTATTTCGAAAACAAGCCGAATTTTGTGTTTAATTATTTTATTAAAGTTGAGGGCTTAAAGTAAGAGTTTTTGGGGAAGCGCGTGCAAAAATGTATTATTTATTTAATGAAGGCGGCATCAAAATAAACAAGTAAAAAAATATTTTAAATAGGTGTTTTAGCAGAATATTCCATCATGTACAAATATTCCCGTAAGACTGGTGGTGTTTTCGAAAAATTATAGCAGAAATATTACGTCGTCTAAGAAACATGGTGTTTCCACTTACCTGGTTAGTGTGGTTACATACCTAACCAAAAAATGAAATCTTGACAATATGAAACCTGCTTTTGAGAGGCGCTATTTTAAACTGATTTTTTTTAAGTATCTTTCAAACATTTTTGAAAAGTTGTCAATATGAATAATCGCTTTGGGCTAGTTCAAGAAGAGGAAATTGATGAAAATATAATTGGAAGCGAACCAAGAAACAACGTTAAATCCAAGAAGAGCATCTGGAGACAGTTTATGTCATTCTTCGATGAAAAAAAACTATACGTTTGACCAAGATACACCAGTATCCCAACTAGCAATGATTTTGAAAATATATTTATGCGAAAAATGAACGGGGAGGAATATAAAGAAGGCAATCGGCCCAAGACGCAAAAAATGCCAAAAGGAGACATTTGCAAGGTATTGAAGGCAAACGCAGAGAATCGGCCGTTTTTTCAACATACCGTGAATTAAAAAATCTAATCGAAGCTTGTGATGAATCAACTCCAGAGGGTTTACAAAAGAAGTGTTTTTTTCTGTTGTCCTATGAATTAGCCTGGAGAGGAGGAGAAGGTGCAAGAGCCGAAACAACTTTTTTCAAAGAAGAAACTGACAACTTCGGAGGAAAAACAGGTAGAATTCGATACAACCCTGTTTTTTCTAAAACATGTCAAGGTGGTGGCCGAAAACTCGCCGATTCGAAGTGGTTGGTGAGAAACGAGAGAAGTCCCAGCTTTTGCCTAGAAAGAATTTATGAAGAATTACAAGATAAAAGGAAAAGTATCTCCAACATTCGCTATTTTGACGCTAAACTGCCATTGGAAAATTTCCTGAAAATGGTTCAAAAACAGCCCAGTAGGAGAAAACGAGATTTCAACTTGGACAAAAAACAAACACAGAAATCAGGCCTCAATACCACAAAAAAATTTACCAACCATTCCCTCAGAGCTACTGCCGTGTCCAAGCTGGCCAAAAGCGGAGTGTCGGAGCAAAACTTGATATAAATTATAGGTCATTCGAATGCGAAATCCCTATCAAGTTATTTACAAATGGATCCAGATCACCACAAAAATATTATTAAAAAAACGAGGGAACCTGGAAAAGAACCACCTCAACAGCACGTGCATCCAGCCCCTGTAGCAGCATCACCCAGCACAAGTACAAGTAGTGCTGACGGCATCTTCTACGTTGTCGCAAAACAACAATGTGGTTAATAATTATCAGAACTGTACCTTTTATTATACAATCAATAATTAGAATTAATATTTATTTATATTAAGTACTTTTCAATATTTAGACAAATAATTTTATTAGTATATTATTGTTCAATTTGTTACAAAATTCAAATTTCTGAACTTGAAATAGGTATGTATTTAATATTCAGTTAATAAAGCTTAGTTTCCCTGTATTTGATTCATGGAATATTCCTCCTAAATACCATTCGTGCTTAAAAATTAACCAGATAATTTTTCACTCATGCGTGTTTTTTCTACAAATTTCCATCGTCCTTCGGACTCGGGGAATTATAAGAATACACATTCGTGAAAAATTATCGGAAATTTTTAAGCACTCGTGGTATTATCCCCGAAAATTTCACACCTTTATTTTATAGCCAACCAGATGCTTTTATTTTTTAACGTTACCAACGGTAGGATTTCTGGAAATGTTTTGCCTCCAGGCTAAGCTGGAGGTGATTACACTGGAAATCTTTTTGACATATGTCATGTTAGTATTTATAATAATACCTAAGTTATAATGGATAAAAATTGAGTAATAGCTATAAACAATAAATGCAATTAAGTATTAAAGCCACCACATTTTTTAAATTAAACAATAATTTATTAAGAAACTTTAAGCAGCCATATTTTAATTTTTATCTATAATTATTGTTTATCTTAAACGTACAGTTAATATGAGGCAGAAAATTTAAATTATTAAATTATTGTTCAGATATTTTATTTCAAAGTTTGGGCTTTCAATAATAAAACCACTTTATATTGTTGATAACATATATTACATATTTACTTTAAATAAACAACGAATTATTCTAATTTAGCATCTAAGCATCAAAATATTTCTTAAATTCTTGCATTATTCTTCCTTTCTTAATGGGGAGTAAGGAGGTGCTTCCGGTGAATACAACTCATCAGATTCCCATAAATGTTTATGTTTCAGGAAGTGGATATAATATTTGGACACTATTTTGTTCGGCTTACTTCGGGATAATCGGTTCAATAAAGAAAATTCTTGATAAACTATTTTCTTGACATCCGCAGAGAGGCCTTTTGAAAAGAGTAGACAGTAGCCTTTTCTACCACTTTTGTTAGGCAAGGTAATGTTATGTGGTTTATTTTAATATCGATAATCTTTTTACAAAGCTTACAAAGAGTGTAACTCTTTAAATTATCCATTAAAAAAAAATTCACATATACGTTGCGCGGTGTAAGTGTCACTGTCATTCTTAATTTACTAGTTACTGTTTTACGATTAATATGATAATTTAAATATAGTACATAATACTTACATAATGTGAACTCTCAGGATAAATTTCATGCATTTCCGTCAAATTTAGTGATATTAAATAAGGCAAAATTTCAAATTGTTCTGAATCTGATAAAGTGTACTTCTCGTTAGTAAAGTTTACAGAAATTAGTTTTTTTTCTAGGTAATAAAAACTCCTACATGACCGTAAGCGGTAGTTAATTAAATGGCCAAGCTTTACTTAATAAACATACTTCCTTGTATTTTAGTAAATTAAGCTTAAATAAAACAAAAACATGTTTTAAAGATAGTGCAACATATTTTACTTTACTAAAGTTTTAGGAAAAATTTAATTTTAATCCTAAAAAGAAATGTTTTTTATAAAAACCAAAATTATACTTAGCTAGAATTTTCTTAAACAAAATTTATGTAGGACAGTATTATCATTTTGAAACAATGTGTAGAAAATATTTCAGTTTGGAAAGTAGTTATATTTGTACGTACAACGAAAATATAAATCTTTATACTTAGATACAAAAAACTGAGGTTAAGCAATTGGCAATCACTCCAATCCACCTAAAATATTAAAAGATATATGTCAATTAATTTTAGTAACATAAATGCAATAAAAATGAAAAATTAAAAATTAATTTTTTTGCTTTAAGTGCTAAACATATATTTTAAATTTTTAAGTTTTAGAAAGTTATTACTAACTATTATTAACTAAATTATTATTTATAATAATACCTAAGTTTCAATGGATAAAAATTGAGTAATAGCTATAAACAATATATGGAATTAAGTAATAAAGCCACCATATTTTTTAAATTAAACAATAATTTATTAAGAAACTTTAAGCAACCATAACCATAAACGCACAGTTAATATAAACAATGGTTTACTCAGCAGTTGCCATAGAGCTAGAGGTGCATCCGCTCTCATAGCTTCAATTACGTTTTTATGATGGTCGATATCTATTTGAAGATATGGTTTTACTGAATTACAGTTATTATGTCCTGTAGTTTTTATTGGTTGTTGTTAACTGACTCCTGTTTATACCAAATTAGATACAGCTGTCGCCCTACCAGACTGATTCGTTTCTTTATTCTTTTTTGTATCAATGCCAATTGTTGAAGCAGCCTCTTTGAACCAAGAAGAAATGGTGTTTTTGCCAACAGGGCAATTTTTTGGCTTGCGGATGTTTCGAATTTGGATTCGGCGTTAAAAATAATCTATTGCATGTTACAAAACTGCCCTGTTTCTCCATAAGTTTTTTAAACATTCTTGCAGGACATGCTTGAGGATCTGTTACATTTTTAATGCCACTTACTCTCTGATAGTTTTTTTGACCCTCCTTGTGAAGTCTTAGAAAAAATTGGATTATAGTCAATTATGCCCGTGAAGTTGCTTTCATTGTCTGTTTCAAAATATTCAGTTTGGGCCTTTGCCCCCTCCCCGCCGCTCCAAGCTAATTCAAATGATGCGACATGAAAAAATGTTGGTTGTAAATCATCAGAAGTGTTTTCATTAAAATGTTCTAGGATTTCATTATACTCACCTTTACTTAAAGCAGCACAACTGGATTCCCTAGTGGATCAAAGAAAGAATCAAATTTAATTTTGAATTCATTAAGAAATATTTCTTGGATTTGTTTTACTGTTGAGTTCCAAATGACCTTTACCACAGTTTCCTTGTATTCTTCAGAGTCCTTTCTTTTCATATTAAATGCATAGTCTTCCAATATGTCAGCTACTTTTTGGAGAGGTATTGTTTCATCTATAAGGTCGAATGATTTTTCTTTACCAAACTCTAAAAATTGCCTCCAAACACTACCCTTAGATCTTTTGGAATTGTGAGGCGTCAAATTCTCAACCTCACTTCTAATATTTTGTATATTTTCGTTACCAAAACGCGACATTTTTTATATATCATTATTCACAGCCGACTAAACAATAATTGAACAACAATATGTCATGGCAATCCATCTATGCAAAGAAAACTTGTACTGCATGAATACCCTTTTCATAAAGAAACCCCAAAAAAAATGGACATGGAACTGCCCAGATGGTCGAACCAAAAATGAGATTGATTACATATTGACAAACAAAAGGGAGCTGTGTACTGAGATGTCTCCGTTCTGAACAAATTTGATACAGGGAGTGACGATCGACTTGTTAGAGCAACATTCGCAATAAATTTCAGGAAAGAAAGTACAAAAATGCTCACGAAAAAGAACCATTTCCCAACTGGCAAAATCCTAGAAAGGAATATCGTCAAATGCCGACAGACCATTAAAGATAAACTGACAATAGAAGAAATAAATAATTTAAGTTCTACAAACATTCCAACAAAATTACGGAATCCATACAGACAGCCATAAAAAAAGTTATACACAACAACACAAAAACACTAAATTGAAAGAGCTTCAGAAGAACTCGTCATAAAACGAAAGGGAATCGAACGTGATACTACAGATTACAATGAATTGAACAAAACTAATAAAATAAGGCAATCTAGTTAACAACTCGAAACACGAGAAATTATTTTAAAAAAATCAATTTTATTTCATAAGCGTACAAAGAGAACTGACTACAAAATGCATTTTAGTTATATTTATAAGTTCAGTAATGCTTATGTTGCATGAGAGCGAAAAGATAAAAGTCTAAGAATTGCAAGTGCATAAATGCAGAATTGCATTTCTCACGGGAACGTAACTCCTCCCCTCTTAGTTGAAAGCACGTTCTTAAAGGCGTTTTCAAAAATTACCAAAAAGGTTTAAAGATTATTAATAGTTTAGAAAATTCTATTATTTTCTAGTATTGGAGTTTGCATTTAATCGTTTTTTCTTAGACTTTTTTTACAAGTTTTTTGTATATATAGGTGTGTCATCGGTTAGGTTTATTTTATGTTTAATTTGATTAGTAAATGTAAGTGGGATGCCCTCACAATAAAATACGTCACGATATTCGTAACACAAGTTTCGAATAGCTCTGTATTCCTCCTGATTACAATGTGACAGTCTTAAATTTTTTAAGTTTTGTTTTTGTGTATTATCCATATGTTCATTTATTTCTGTATCGGTTTCCATTTTTTCTATGAAGTTGTTTTCTACTTCATTTATGGTTTCGATATCTATGGGATTAAATATTTTTATTTTAACTGGGTTTTCGCGATTATTCGTAATTATAGTTGTTGCGTAAGAGTCAATGACTTGTACTAAAGCTTCTGGCATCTCTGCGCAACCAAAATCTGTATATTTTAAAATACCTAAACCATTTGATTGATTTACAGGCAGTTTGATTCTTTGACATGTGCGTGGGGGAATTATTATTTCGATAGTTTCAAAATTATGTAAGTTTGATATATTATTTTGATAATATAAAGGCAAGGTTACAAATTGAGTATCTAAAGAACAAAGTTTCAAATTTATATTCGCTCCAATATGTGTTAAAAAATCAATTCCTAAAAGTCCGTCAAATTTAGGTGAAAAATCAAAAAGATAAAACTTATGATTACCTGCATGATTAAAACAAGGAAATATTGGTATATTAATTACTTCATCGTGAATGGACGTAGCGTGGGCTGTCCTTACTGAGAAAGGTTCCGAAAAAATGAAATTTGAATAAATTTTGTATGCTAAATTAGGCTTTATAAAACTTTTGCCACTACCTGTATCAATTAAAAATTTTGCTTTGATTTCGGGTATGAAAATTACTGGTAAATCTGAATTTGTGTAATTATTTAAAAGTATTATGTTTGGTTGTTGGAAATTTGGTTCTCCTGAAAATTTTCTTCATTAAAATCAATTTGATTTTCATAAGGGTTATTTTCTGGACAACAAAATTCGGTATTTGAGTCATTACACGAATATTGCGAATTATCGGTGTATTCCGGGTAATAATAATGAAATTCAGCATTGCTAGCTTGAAAATTTTCATTTTGATCATTATCGGCATTTATCGATTCTACTGATTGGTTATATAGTTCTTCTACAACAATATTACGTTGTGAAGAATGTGGTTGTTGGTTTCTTCTAAGGATTGTGTTCCCTGAAGAAGTATCCATCGGCTCAGGCTTTTGTTGGCGTGATATTCCAGAAGAAGTTGGGCGTTAATTTTGGGGGTTAAAAAATGGTCTTGGGGTAAAAGTGTTTCTTTGCATAAAATTTTGATTTGGGAAATTCGATTGCCTAAAATTATTTGCGGGTTGCCTAAATTGTCCAAAGCCCATAAATTGATTATTTCCATTATTAAAATTTGGGATTGGTTGTCTATAAAAAGGCATAAAATTTGAAAATTGCTGAACGGGGTAATTCGAAAATATTGGTCTCACATTAGCAGGATAATGTGCTTGTGTAAGCAAATTTATTTTTGGTTTTTGTGAATTCAAATTTGGGTTTTTTGGTAATGTGTTACTACGGTTCTTATAATATATAAAATTTTCTTCTTCCAAGGCACAGCTCATTGCCTCTTCTAAAGTAACTGGATTTTTTAATCTAACCACAAGTTGCATATGGTAGTTTAGACCGTTTATGAAGGTTTTTAATACTAAATTTCGGTATTCATTAATTTTTAAAAGTTTTAAAGCTTGCGTTTCATTGCTTAAATTTACTTTGGAAAATAACAAACTGCGGGGGTCTTGCAAACGCAGGCCAAATTGTTGCGGTGTTTCATTTTTTTCCGGTTTGGACGTTATTATATCTTGAATAATACAATCAATCGATCTATGGTCTGAAAAAGTCGAAATTATTGCAGCTTTTACTGCGGGCCATGTATTTAATTCTATTCTAGAACAAATAATATCGGCTACTTTACCTACAAGTTCACTTAATATAGTATCGTGTAAACATACATTTATAGGTGCATTATTGTCAGTTTTATTTCTATGATTATTATAAAAATTATCACAAACATTAATAAATCTGTTTATTTGTTTTGGATTCCCATCGAATAAAGGAATGTTGTCTGCCTGATATCTGATTAGTTGTAAATTAGGTCCAGTAGTCATTATTTTACTTATTTGAATTAAATTAGAAAAGGGTGTTAGATTTCCTTCACAATTTAAATTTCCAAACGCGGATGTTAAATCTGTTTGCGGAATTACAAGAGACGTAAATATCAATATTTAAGATAGGATAAAAATAAAATGAAATAAGGAAAATTGAAAGGAAGCACTTACAGCAATGTACTGAAGATAATTCCAATTCTCATTCTTAAACTAGGGTCCAATAGGACAGGCGATGTGGTCCTTTCCTGGTTAGCTGCTATGAGGGTGGGACGATGTGTGTTCCCAAACTCGCACCAATAGGACGCTGGACGATGCTGTTCCAAATCCCTGGTCAATTGTGAGTTTCTTGGTACACCCTAAAGATTTTTTTGATTGTCCGATTTTTGCCACAAATCGTTGACACGAAACCAGAAAATACGCACGATGCGCGACTGTTGGCAATAATCCTACTGACTGCGCCAGTTAACAACTCGAAACACGAGAAATTATTTTAAAAAAATTAATTTTATTTCATAAGCGTACAAAGGGAACTGACTACAAAATGCATTTTAGTTATATTTATAAGTTCAGTAATGCTTATGTTGCATAAGAACGACAAGATAAAAGTCTAAGAATTGCAAGTGCATAAATGTAGAATTGGATTTCTCACGGGAACGTAACTATCTGAAAAGACGTCATAACAACAAACACATATTCAAGAAACCATCAAAAACAACAAGAATCATCAACGGAGTAAAAAATAAGGATGCAGTTGTTGTGACAGAAAAAACTGATATTTCGAAAGTAATAGCATAATTCTCAACAAAATAATAAATGTTGGCTCCGAGCAAATGCCAGAAATGAACTTGGAAGAATTAAAAACAGCGCTCAATCAGATGAAAAAAAGGAAGGCGCCAGGCGAAGACAAAATAACTACGGAAATGATAAGAATGGGCGGAGATGTACTATTACAGGCAGTTCAGATACTCCTAAACAAATGTTTCGAAGAGGAGCAAATACCAACCCAGTGCCAAAACGCAGATGTAATCCTGTTATTTAAAAAAGGAGACAACAAAGACTTAGAGAACTGCCGCCCCATAAGCTTATTATCCCACCTTTATAAGCTACTGACCAAGATAATAACAAACAGACTTTTTCAAAAGGGATTTGAGACGACTGACCACATACAAACAATTCCCCTTTTCATTAAAAAAGCCACCGAATATAACATCCCTCTGCATCTAGCTTTTGTTGACTACTACAAAGCATTCGATTCGGTAGAATCATTTGAAGTAATCGAAGCCCTTGAAAATGCTAGGATCGAGTACTGATTACTGATACTTATTGAAACATATATACGAAACAGCGACATTACATATAAATATAATCGAAGACATGCAAATGCAACATAAAAATCCAAAGAGGAGTCCTCCAGGGAGATACCAACTCCCCCATGCTTTTTACTCTCGCCTTGGAAGATATTTTTAAAAACATCGTCTTAAATACCCCCAGATGCCGAATTTTAATCAAATCTGCAATTTTAAAACTAGTCTGCCATATTCGGGCTGCTATTTTTAATTCTCAAATATTGACAAAAATTTCACTTTTAAATACTCCTAGATACCGATTTTTCAGCCGAATCTGTACGAATGACAAAATTCATTCGCTATATTGGCTCCGCCATTTTCAATTATTAATAGGAAGTTTAACGGCCATTCGGACAAATAATTCTGCCTTTGATAAGCTAATTCAGGAATAGGGTCCGAATCTCATGGACCATTATACCGACAAGCCTTTAAGCATTTTTCATCATCTCTACCGGCACAATTGACGACGTTTCGCCATTTTTGGGGCTCATCACATTTGTGAAAACACTGAAAATCATGTCATGGAACGGTAAAAATACCTATTTGCCTCATTAAAGAATGAGTAAGAATTTTTCCTTTTGTGAAGGGTAATGAAGCGGCCCATTTCTTTATTTTCGTACATCAAATATTTTAAAAGTCAGGACACTTAAACGTGAAGTAAAAAATCGCGCCGCCACTGTCAGTCATCCCCAAATATCAAGTAGTTGGACATGGGCCATCCCCACCTCTTAATGTATCGTAAACATTGGTCGATAGAATGTGAAAAGTAGAGGAACCATGTTGGCTCATGTTGATTTATGAATGGATTGCGATCCCTAGTTTGATTCTTACTCTAATGTAATATACATACTTTTTCTTCCTGATAGAATGGCGAACCCATTATTGAACGCATACATTGTTGAATACAACACAAAATAGTTAAAATGGAATCAATCGGCTATTTTTTACATTTTTTTCGATATTCCTGGTATGGTATCACTCCCGTAACAGCTTGCATGTTTCCTGAAAATTTCATTCAAATTGGTCGAACCATCGCCGAGTAATCGATGTACAGGGTGTCCGGATTTGGTTGCAAAAGCAGGGTATCTCGCTTATTTTTAAAGATAGAACCTTGCGGTTTTCACGAACCTGAGCTAATTTTTTATAAAACTCATGAGATACAGGGCGAAATAGAAAATTTTGCGCATTTTGGGACCCCCCTCGTATCTCGGTTATCCTTTAACTTAACGCAAATGGAAAAATTGCTGCTTATGCAGTTTTTTACGCTGGATCCAGTGGCTTAGTCATATTTTTCATTTGAGTTGTTATTTTTTAGATATGACCCAAAGTTGTGTTTTTTTTAAATGGGACACCCTGTATATTTGTCCAGAAATTGATTTGTCCTTTTAAAAGCTTCTCAAAAATTTTGCAGCAGTCCATGCAAAACAATGCTGCCTTTTATTTAAAGTCGTTAACAATATTTACATCCTAACAATAAATCAAAGTAAATATGTAATTAAATCTATTTATCAAAATATGTATTGATAATTTCGCACCAAAAAAGTACCACCTATCTAGATTTATGTAACACAAGAACAAAACAGTAATAAATTATTATGTAACAAGCCTTTCAGCAAAAATCAACTGTCGTATAAGAACTACAGTAACCAAAGAAATCAAAAGAACTGTTCAAACTGATTTTCATTTTGTTCCATGCATGCTTCGCACAATTTTCGTATTCGTTTTAGGGAATTAAGTAAAATAACGGGATGATTTTGTAAATAGCGAAAATTTTCTCTTATTGCATTTCCTAAATCTTGGACATTATCATAGTGGTCTTTGTAAATTCTATTTTCCAGATATCCCCATAGAAAGAAATCTAAAATCGACAAATCTAGGGACCTAGGGGGCCATCTTATAGGTCCATTTTTTCCGATCCATTGATTGGTAAAATTATTGTCCAGAAATAATCTCGTCATTCCAGAATTGTGTGCAGGAGCACGGTCCTGTTGAAAATAAGTTTCGTTAATTTGCGCTAGAGAAACATCGTCAAGTAATTCAGGTATAGCTGCCTCTAAAATTTCTATATAGCGATAGGCTGTTAGATTTCCCTCAAATATATAAAATTTTATATGTGTTCCTAATATGAAGCAGGACTCATTTAGACCAAACCTGCCCTGCTGTCTTCTGGGAAATATTTGGTGTTGATTTTTCTGGGACCAGAATCTACTATTGTACCTATTGAGTACACCAGAATTAATGAAATGTGCTTCGTCTGACCATATAACCTTTTATATGTTTTGGTACGAGGTTTGATAAATGATCCGTGATTAAGTAAATTCTTTTTTATCCGATAAAAAGTGGATATATTAGGTTGCCTCCTTTCTGGATATCTAAATAAAAATTAAGCAATAGTATTTGAACATACCTAAAAATTAACTATTTACCTGTTAAAATACATCTCAGAAGCCGCTTCAACATTTTCATTACTTAATATAAAACAAACTAACCTATCGTACTTTTCATAATGTTCGAAAGTTTGGTTTTCTTCCATAATAATACAAATATATTTTTACACAATAAATAAATACAAAAAACTAGCGCTATATTTTATATACGCGTACAAAATTGGAAAATGTCATTTGCTTTCAAGAAAACAAAAGAAAACGGCATCCTTTTGCATGGCCTACTGCAAAATTTGGGATGGTAATTATAAAAATTAGGATTTTTGTTGTTGTTTATTAAAATAGACCCATACTATTATATATTTTTGAGAAGCTTTTAAAAGGACAAATCAATTTCTGGACAAATATACAGGGTGTCATATTTAAAAAAACACAACTTTGGGTCATATCTAAAAAATAACAACTCAAATGAAAAATATGACTACGCCTCTGGATCCAGCGTAAAAAACTACATAAGCAGCAATTTTTCCCTTTGCGTTAAGTTAAAGGAAAACCGAGATACGAGGGGGGTCCCAAAATGCAAAATTTTCTATTTCGCCCTGTATCTCCTAAACGAAGAAGGCTACGAAAATTTTGTTTACGGCTTCATGAGTTTCACAAAAAAATAGCTCAGGTTCGTGAAAACCGCAAGGTTCTATCTTTAAAAATAAGCGAGATACCCTGCTTTTGCAACCAAATCCGGACAGCCTGTACATTGATAAAAAAATTAGAATTAAATTATTAACCCTCTCCTTTTTTGAAGTCGGTTAAAATTACAAAAAAGTATATTACAAAGGTAGTAAATAACACTGTTATTTTCACCTTGCTACCTTGTCTATATTAATATATACAAGCATGAATATCCAAAATTTTTAATTAGTATTCACTGGATTAAATTCTTCTTTGGGCCCAAAAAGCTTAAAATATCTGAAATATATAATTTATAAAATCTCATTTTCTATTTCCAGTTTTTGCTTCCAGAGTTATGCATAAAACTGAGACCATAACTAAACACTTCCAGCGTTATTTACAATCTAAAGTACAAAAAAGTTTATTTTCAAAATAATATGCCATCAAAGCAATATTTTTGTTTACTATTGGTTGATTATTGTCTGAATTCTAAAACAATTTATCATAAATGTCATTTCTGTCTGGTTGCACAATTGGACAAAGCGAGGATAATCCAAATTAGCAAGTTGATATGATATTTGATCTTCATTTATGAATGTACCTCTTGAAAAGTATTTTCATGTATTTGATGTGTAGCTTTTTTCCTTAATCAGTTCCAAATAATCCAAATTCCTACAAGAAACACACCTCTATCAGCCGCGTCGTCTAAAATCCAATAACTCGACCTGACAATGAACGAAACTTCCCGATCCCGCGCGTTCCATACTATTCAGAAAACTTTCGGGGGCAATATCGAACTTCTTATAATTTTCCGCGTCTGAAATTAATGAAATTATTTTAAAACCTAGCACACTCCCCAGTTTTCTCACCCAAGGAATAACATACCTTAAATCCAAAAATTCAGACAATAAGGACCCGTCAAATTACCGAGCTATTACGTGCCTTTCAACCCTATATAAGATCATCACAGCCACAATTACCAGGAGAATGGAACAACATCTAGCACACAAAAATATTCTAACGGAAGAACAAGAAGGGTGCAGGAAAACAGCCGAGGATGCAAGGAGCAGCTCATTATAGACAGCATCATCATGAAACAAACCAGGAAAAATTATAGAAATCTTCATACTGGTTACATAGTTTATAAAAAAGCCTTTGATTTGATACCCCACAGTTGGCTAACCAGAGTACTAGAATTATATAAAGTCAATAAAAACATCAGGCAATTTCTTACGGAAAGACGAGGTATGTTCCAGGGAGATTCACTCAGCGCTCTGTGGTTCTGCCTCTGTCTTAATTCACTCTCTAACCCACTGAATAACACAAACTTCGGATTCCAAATTAAACACCAAAAAATTACCTACACAAAATAAACTATCTCTTGTACACGGATGACATAAAATTATATGCAAGCACAAAGGCACAGCGAAAGGAACTCCTTAAAATCACAGAAACGTTTACCCTGGACATCAACATGGAATTTGGTATAAGTAAATGCAAGCTACTTCAAAAAAACACAACTTTTACATTACTACTAGAGGTTCAAATAACAAGCCTTACACTTACCCATAGATGACGCTTCTTTACTCTTTGGGTTAATTTCTTACTGCCTTAACTTTTCATCGTATGTAGTCAAACTGCCATTGAATATTTTTCATCATCTCTACCATATGGCTGCATTGGCCTGATGAGCCCCAAAAGGGTGAAACGTCGTCAATTGTGCCGGTAGAGATGATGAAAAATGCTTAAAGGCTTGTCGGTATAATGGTCCATGAGATTTGGACCCTATACCTGAATTAGCTTATCAAAGGCAGAATTATTTGTCCGAATGGCCGTTAAACTTCCTATTAATTTATCTACGGACGTTATTTACTTTTTTGTTCTTATTTTCAATTATGTTGCGTATTCTTAAGTAATCCGCGCAAAACATCCGTCCGACATGTTGACATTGTCACGTTGACACCGCTATTTTGAATTTTTTGAATGCTGATACTCTTAAATTTTCAGTTTAATCTATAGAAGTAACAAAATTCGACCGTATTGGCGCCGCCATTTTGAATTTCTAAATGTTGACTAAAAAAAATTCGAACTTTTTATATCCGAAAGTGTATGCATGTCAAATTTGAAAATAATCGGTAATGTGGAAGTAGTAAAAAATACATTACAAGATTTAAACCAGACATACCAATACCAACAACCAATTTCCTTTCAAACTTATCTAACTTAATGGTTTGATTTTAGATAGTAAAGTGGGAAACGATTATTTAAAATTTGTAAGTAATTAATTCAAAAAGTGAAAAATATTTTCGCTTCTTTCGAATGTGATTTCGTGATTTCTGAATCTTAGTACAATTTCACAATTTAATCTCGCAAATCTTATTATTGGGGTTTATAAAATCCGCACACATTTGTGAAAACACTGAAAATCATGTCATGGAACGGTAAAAATACCTATTTGCCTCTTTAAAGAATAAGTAAGAATTCTTCCTTTTGTGAAGGATAATGAAGCATGGCCCATTTCTTTAATTTCGTATATGAAATATTTTAAACGTCCGTCATATTCAATTCATACCACTATTTTACCAGTTTATGTTTATATCAGACGTTGTTTTTGTGGAAAATTAAAGTTAATAGAGCAGTAGAATTTTTAGCTGTACAGAGGCATTTAGGGACCCTAAAACATGAAGATCTGTAAAAACCTGGAACCTCTTGATTTATCGTAAACATTGGTCGATAGAATGTGAAAAGTAGGGGAACCATGTTGGCGCATACCCCTAACGTGATTTATGAATGGATTGCGATCTCTAGTTTAATTCTTACTCTAATGGAATATACATACTTTTTCTTCCTGATAGAATAGCAAACCCATTATTGAACGCATATACTGTTGAATACAACATAGGGAAAACAGTTGAAATGGCATCAATCGGCTATTTTTTACATTTTTTTCGATATTCCTGGTATGGTATCACTCCGGTAACAGCTTGCATGTTTCCTGAAAATTTCATTCAAATTGGTCGAACCATCGCGGAGTAATCGATGTACAGGATGTCCGGATTTGGTTGCAAAAGCTTATTTTTAAAGATAGAACCTTGCGGTTTTCACGAACCTGAGCTAATTTTTTGTGAAACTCATGAAGCCGTAAACAAAATTTTCATAGCCTTCTTTGTTTATGAGATACAGGGCGAAACAGAATATTTTGCATTTTGGGACCTTAAGGGGTTATCCTTTAACTTAACGCAAAGGGAAAAATTGCTACTTTTGCAGTTTTTTACGCTGGATCCAGTGGCGTAGTCATATTTTTCATTTGAGTTGTTATTTTTTAGATATAACCCAAAGTTGTGTTTTTTTAAACGGGACACCCTGTATATTTGTCCAGAAATTGATTTGTCCTTTTAAAAGCTTCTCAAAAATATATAATAGTATGGGTCTATTTTAATAAATAACAAAAATCCTAATTTTTATAATTATCATCACAAATTTTGCAGTAGGCCATGCAAAACAATGCTGCCTTTTATTTAAAGTCGTTAACGATATCTACATCCTAACAATAAATCAAAATAAATATATAATTAAATCTATTTATCAAAATATGTATTGATAATTTCGCACCAAAAAAGTACCACCTACCTAGATTTATGTAACACAAGAACAAAACAGTAATAAATTATTATGTAACAAGCCTTTCAGCAAAAATCAACTGTCGTATAAGAACTACAGTAATAAGGAAATCAAAAGAACTGTTCAAACTGATTTTCATTTTGTTCTATGCATGCTTCGCACAATTTTCTTATTCGTTTTAGGGAATTAGGTAAAATAACGGGATGATTTTCTAAATAGCGAAAATTTTCTCTTATTGCATTTCCTAAATCTTGGACATTATCATAGTGGTCTTTGTAAATTCTATTTTCCAGATATCCCCATAGAAAGAAATCTAAAATCGACAAATCTAGGGACCTAGGGGGCCTTCTTATAGGTCCATTTTTTCCGATCCATTGATTGGTAAAATTATTGTCCAGAAATAATCTCGTCATTCCAGAATTGTGTGCAGGAGCACCGTCCTGTAAATTTCGTTAATTTGCGCTAAAGGAACATCGTCAAGTAATTCAGGTATAGCTGCCTCTAAAATTTCTGTATAGCGATTGGCTGTTAGATTTCCCTCAAATATATAAAATTTTATATGTGTTCCTAATATGAAGCAGGACACATTTAGACCAAACCTGCCCTGCTGTCTTCTGGAAAATATTTGGTGTTGATTTTCCTGGGACCAGAATCTAGTATTGTACCTATTGAGTAGACCAGAATTACTGAAATGTGTTTCGTCTGACCATATAACCTTTCAAAATCTCTAACCATATCGCATCTTTCTTGAAACCAATTGCAGAAGACTACCCGACGCTCTGAACTCTAGTTTTTGGAATCCCTATGCTCTTTTCACTGGCCCTACAAGAGTTTGTAGGGTAAGCTTCTGCATTAGCCAAAACCGTAATTTCGTTTTCGTCGTTCGTTTGATAAATGATCCGTGATTAAGTAAATTCTTTTTTATCCGATAAAAAGTGGATATATTAGGTTACCTCCTTTCTGAATATCTAAATAAAAATTAAGTAATAGTATTTCAACATACCTAAAAATTAACTATTTACCTGTTAAAATACATCTCAGAAGCCGCTTCAATATTTTCATTACTTAATATAAAACAAGCTAACATATCGTACTTTTCATAATGTTCGAAAGTTTGGTTTTCTTCCATAATAATACAAATATATTTTTACACATTAAATAAATACAAAAAACTAGCGCTATATTTTATATACGCGCACAAAATTGGGAAATGTCATTTGCTTCCAAGAAAACAAAAGAAAACGGCATCGTTTTGCATGGCCTACTGCAAAATTTGGGATGATAATTATAAAAATTAGGATTTTTGTTGTTGTTTATTAAAATAGACCAATACTATTATATATTTTTGAGAAGCTTTTAAAAGGACAAATCAATTTGTGGACAAATATACAGGGTGTCCTATTTAAAAAAACGCAACTTTGGGTTATATCTAAAAAATAACAACTCAAATGAAAAATATGACTACGCCACTGGATCCAGCATAAAAAACTGCATAAGCAGCAATTTTTCCCTTTGCGTTAAGTTAAAGGATAACAGAGACACGAGGGGGATCCCAAAATGCAAAATTTTCTATTTCACCCTGTATCTCATAAACGAAGAAGGCTACGAAAATTTTGTTTACGGCTTCATGAGTTTCACAAAAAATTAGCTCGGGTTCGTGAAAACCGCAAGGTTCTATCTTTAAAAATAAGCGAGATACACCGCTTTTGCAACCAAATCCGGACACCCTGTACATTGATAAAAAAATTAGAATTAAATTAATAACCCTCTCCTTTTTTGAACTCGGTTAAAATTACAAAAAAGTATATTACAAAAGTAGTAAATAACACTGTTATTTTCACCTTGCTACCTTGTGTATATTAATATAAACAAGCATGAATATCCAAAATTTTTAATTAGTATTTACTGGATTAAATTCTTCTTTGGGCCCAAAAAGCTTAAAATATCTGAAATATATAATTTATAAAATCTCATTCTTTTTCCAGTTTTTGCTTCCAGAGTTATGCATAAAAGTGAGACCATAACTAAACACTTCTAGCGTCATTTAGAATCAAAAGTATAAAAAAGTTTATTTTCAAAATAATATGGCATCCAAGCAATATTTTTGTTTACTATTGGTTGATCATTGTCTGAATTCCAAAACAATTTATCATAAATGTCATTTCTGTCTGGCTGCACAATTGGACAAAGCGAGGATAATCCAATTTAGCAAGTTAATATGATATTTGATCTTCATCTACGAATGTACCTCCTGAAAAGTATTTTCATGTGTTTGATGTGCAGCTTTTTTCCTAAATAAGTTCCAAATAATCCAAATTCCTACAAGAAACACACCTCTATCAGTCGCGTCGTCTAAAATCCAATAACTCGACCTGACAATGAACGAAAGTTCCCGATCCCGCGCGTTCCATACTATTCAGAAAACTTTCGGGGGCAATATCGAACTTCTTATAATTTTCCGCGTCTAAAACACGGGAAACCGCCTCCCGAAAACTTCTTCTTAGTAAAGTCTCTAAGCCGAAAGTTTAAACAATATCTCGATGCAATTTCTTGCAAATGCCTGGATCTGATATTCGGGGAAGTAGATTTAAGTTTCTGAGAGACTCGTGACTATTTTAAAAACAATCGGAGTTGTGTGCTTAATATTTTCTCATTTAAATTTGTGAGCTTAATAATAATAATAATAATAATAACGTTTATTAAATTCATACAAACCTACATGAAATATATCAAACACTTAGATTAATATAAATATAACAGTAAAATTAAATAATAAGGACAAATAGAATTGAGAAGGAAAGTAATAAACGTTATGAAACCACAGAAGCATGTCTTAAGAACGCTCGAGAGTGGTGGACCTAATATACTTATAATAATAAAGCCAAAGTAAACAAACAAACAAATAAACAAATAATAATGTAAATTCAATACACATTTTAAACAGTTTGAGTCCAAATCGAGAATATGTACTATATTGAGAGAAATAGTTTGTGTCACTATCGAGAAAGCAGTCAAATTCGGGGATTGAGATTAGCCAAGTGTAATAATCATTTATTATATTAGAGTTTATGTCTATTTTAGTGAAATTTTGTTTATAATGATACCTAAACTAGATATTTTAAATTAATTAAGTTATTAAAGGTTAGTCTGTCACTGTCCAGTAGCCAATTGTGAAGCGAACACTTAAATTTTTTAAAACTTTTTATTATTTAAATACAGGTGTTTTTGAGAACTCTTGGCTTTATTTTAATACGCACAAATCAACAAATAAAGTGCTAAACTCTTAAATTGGATTGTTGATTTTTTATTCTAACTTTGACTTTGATAGTTAATTGCTAAGGCAAGACATTTATACAAAATGCATATTTTGAATAGTTTTCAAAATTATTTGCATGTTTTTATAAAGAATGCATATAATGTATAAAAATACAGAAAACTCAAAACGAATTTCAGTTTTGGGATTATCGAATAGTTTTTAGGCGAGCGGTTGGAAATAAAAAAATTGTAAGAATTTTGTAATGGCTCATATTTCAATATGATGTAGTATTAAGGGGTTGCCCGTTTACTAAGGACCTATACCTTTTCTCGGAAACTATAAGTTATACGAGAAAAAGGTTTTTATGAAACTTGTTTGTAGTGAAAGTATCTTTAATTTTATAATATTTTTAGTTTTGTTGCTTTATTATATACAGCGTGATGGAACAAAGTATTTTTTTAATGGAATGCCAACGATATACAGGGTGATTCATGAGAAAATGTCAATACTTCAGGTACATATTCAGGACCAAAAAATAAACGTAAAAGTCTATATAAATAAGTGTCCGCAAGGCCTTAGTTCTCGAGATACAGGGTGTTAAAGTTTTTATCTAATTTTCCTATTTTTTAAACAAAAACCAATGATAATGTAAATAATGGAGTGAAAATTGATATACGGGGTTTTTTTGGTATGAAAAATTCGAAAGCTAATATTAGTATTGCTCTTACTTATAGGGGGCGCCACCTACATGTCTTTCTACTTCTTCGAACAATCACAACATTTAAAACAGTTTCGGCGCATGTGATTTTTTTATCAAATTCACATAAAGTATGCATGTATTGTAAAAAAATAGAAAATCCTCACGCTACAGTAGAACATAATTTCCAACATAAATTTAGCATTAATGTGTGGTGTGGAATGTTAAATGGTCATTTAATTAGTCCATTTATAATCGACGGTAGTCTTACAGGAGAAAAATATTTAAACTTTCTTGAAAATCACTTGCGAAATCTATTAGAAGATTTTCCCCTTAATGTAAGACAAAACATGTATTTGCAGCATGATGGAGCCCCTGCACACTACAGTTTACTTGTAAGAGATTTTTTAAACCAAAACTTTCCAAACCGATGGATTGGTCGGGGAGGTCCGTTTAATTGGACACCTAGATCGCCAGACCTTAATCCTTTGGATTATTGCCTTTGGGAATGGTTCAAATCACTGGCATATTCCACTAAAGTAAATTCAAGAGAAGCATTATTGGATCGGATAACAAACGCAGCACAAACACTAAGAAATGCGCCCGAATGTATCCACAGAGCAACCCGAGCTATACACCATAGAGCTGACCTGTGCTTAGAAGCAAATGGTGGAATTTTTGAAAATTATAAAACGTAACCTAGATTTTATTAAAAACAACTTAATAATAACAATTTTAATAAAAATTAAATACCTTTTGTTTAGTTTATATCTGAGGCACTGAATACACACCTCAAAAAAAATGTGTTAGTCTTTCATTTCAAAGCTTTTGTGCCAAGATGCGTTTAAATTTGTTGGCAATTATTTAACCTCCATGGCTACGACGTTGATTAGCATTCAAATTATATGTTTTTTAACATCATAGTGCTTTTGCTTAGTCAGTGTCCCAGTTTAAAATTTAGTAACAAACTACGCAGTGTTGCCAATTTTGGCAAATTGTTACTTTTCGCATTTTTTTTTTCAAATGAGACACCCTGTATATTATTGTATTTTTGAATAACCACTTAAATGACAATTTCAATTATATTACATGGTATGGATTTCTGACTTACGGCTTTGGCGTAACTGGCAGATAAATTCAAAAATTGGTTATAAGATTTAAATTATTAAGATATGAAACTGAAAATTAGCTCCTTATCAACATGTTCACCACCGTTTTAGCTCGGGCTTTAGGCTGTTGTTCAGAAGTCATATTAAAAAAAGAATATTAAAATTTACACAGTGTTGCCAAATTTAATTAGTGACTTATTTCTCCGTCTATATGCCTATGTAAATGACAACAAAAAAATAAGTATGTGCGCCGTTTTAAAGAATATATGTAGTATATTATGCTGTTTCTAAATGGTGTGTGGTATTTGAGACGTAATTCGTTTCCTTGGAGAAGTTTATTGTCGTGCAAACTTGTTGCTGCGCTTTCATAACTGTTGACGCTTTAGGTACCTTTGTAAACATACTGTTTTAATGTGTTTTACATAAAAGTCTATTGAAGGTCAAATCTGAACTCCTCGCTGGCCCGAAGAAGATTCCGCCTTGTTCAATCCACTATCTAAAGTTTTTGCTGCCAAATGCAGTTACTTTCCACATTTATTTCAAATGAGACACCTTGTTTATTATTGTGCTTTAATGTCAATTTCAAATATTCTAACATATATTATATGTGGGTCTGACTTACAGTTTTAGCTTAATTGGCGAATATTTTTTGATAACGCATCAACTCTTTTACCTTCGCAATTTAAAAATCTCGTAAATTAGACTCTTAAGTGTGCTTAAAGGGAAAAAAACAAAAAAAAATCCAATAATTTACATCACATTCTTTAAAAAATAGTTTATAAAAACTGTAGAAAGACACAACCACAAAATTGATGTTATTAATTTTGAACTTTTTGACATAATCATCACAGCGGCCTACAAAACAATAATAATTGTTCTCTGTTGTCATGGAAATATTTATATTCTTTTTGACAGGTATTACTGTATTTTCATATTTTAAGCGTATTTTTTCAGACTTCTAGTATTTTTTAATATATTTTATTAAGATGTTGCATTTTTTGTTCCTACTTTGTATAATGTATGAGAAGGAGGAAAAGTTGACCTATTAGAATGTTATATAGCGAATAACAAAAGTCCGTCTCTTGCTCTCACTTATAGTTTCCCAGAAAAGGTATAGACCCTTCATAAACAGGCTACCCTGTACATGAGTCAGCACCTTTTCTCAAGGTCACGTAGTGAGATACCAGGCGGCGGTGGCGCGCTTTAAAATATGATAAAATATTGCATGCACCACTACAAGTGAACCACACCAACTACTTGAAAATTGGGGCTTAGCTTGTCTATAATATAAAAAGTGTGAGAAAGTAGTCAGACCGCGTAGTTGTGGAACGCAGCGACTCAGCACGTGGCATAAATTGTCACAATAATGATGTTAGTACAAGAGTTTTGTAATGGCTTAAGATTGGTGTACTGCTTAATTATTATATAGAATTAAAGAAAAAACAATCAGCCCTCAGTTTAATGGAAAAGACGCAGTCAGCAGTCGCTCGAAGTGCAGATATTGAGCCACTGCGTCCCACTACCTGACCTTGCGAGTGGGTGCTGACTCATGTTCAAATATGAGCTATGACAAAACTCTTGCAGTTTATTGTCACGAGCTCTTGGACTATAATTACTTTAAGCATTGAAACTTTCTTAAAAAACAAGACCCGAATAACTAAATCTTTCAAATTTCAATACCTTGATCAGAGAATCTGTATTATATATACAGATATGGATATGTACAAAATATGTACTATCTAACCGATTAGTCTATACTGCTCGAAACCGTGATAATCAGAATAGGTTTTACATTGCTAATCAAATATATGTAGCTACTTGAGTTTAGTTTTGAATACAAAAAAAAGAGAAAATTTATACCATTAAATTTGCCTGAAGTGCTTAATTTTCATAAAATTATATGAGAACGAAAATTAATAGATATATGTACAGGGTTTTCCCGTATATTTTTCCACCCACCTAAAGAGTTTATTTGAATAGATACGGAAATGTCGTATATTCAAAAGTTGTTGGGTTTTTTTTGAAGATTTAGAATATTATATCATAAGTGTGAAAATATTATTGGAAATGTCAAATTTTGACAGGTTGTCAATTTTTTTAAATGAAATACCCTGTATATTAAATCATATTCTTGAAGATCTTTTTTTTCTAATTTCAAATATATATTCTGTCAATTAGTTTTGGATATATAACCGTTTAAACATTAAAGAAATAGTAAGGTAATTTGCGCTAAAACCTAGTGAGCCATGGTCAAGACAATATCTAATACGTTAGACGATGGGTTATTCGGAAGAAGAGAAACTCGACATGATAGAATTATTTTATTTACATGGTAAAAATGCATCGATAGCTCGTAACGAATATCATAGACGGTTTCCAGATAGATCAACACCGACTTGTAGGACAATATTAAACATCGCTAAACAATTGAATGAAAAAGAAACACTTAAGCGAAAAGTTAGAATAGTGGAAAGAAACGCTGAAGAAGATTTAAATATTTTATTATATATTGAAGGTAATTTTGAAACTTTTGTATTAAAATAATTTATTTATCTTATTTATTCTTGTTTTAGAAAATCTTGAGCGCTCAGTTCCCGATGCAGCCACTTTTTTTAACAAATCATGGCATAAAATCCACTCAGTTCTAAAACATTATAAATATAAGGCATATAAGTTTTTATCTACTCAAGAATTAACCGATCAAAATAAAATAGACCGATTACACTTCTGCCAAGAAATAAAAAGACATGTTATGATGAACCAACTAAATCTGTCAAACATAATTTTCAATGACGAGGCAACATTTACCACTGGAAGCATGTTTAACCAGAAAAATAAGCATTTTTGGTCAAAAAAAAACCCACGAGCTCTTCAGGCGGTCAAAATTCAGGGAAGAAGATCCCTACATGTTTGGTGTGGCCTTCTTAACAATCATGTTATTGGACCTATATTTTTAAATCGGAATTTAACCGGACAAAGGTATCAGGAGTTATTAGAAAACGAAATCGAGGGGCATTTAGAACAACTACCGATTAATTCATATCTTAATTTGATATGGAAACAAGATGGTGCCCCTCCTCATAATGTCCAGCCGGTCACCAATTTTTTAAATGACAGGTATCCATTTTGGATTGGAAGACATGGACCATTAAGATGGGCAGCAAACAGTTCCGATCTCTCTCCATTTGACATATTTTTGTGGGGTTATCTGAAAAACAAGATATACTACAATAGGCCAAGAACTATCCAAGCTTTAGAGCAAAATATAGTCCAAACAATCTACGATTTAAACACCCAATCACCTCATTTTATCTACGCATTCATACACAGAAAATTTAGAAGAAATATTCAGAAATGCATTATAAACTAAGGAGGCTATATAGAAGACCAAAACTTAGTTCTTTAAGCTAATATTATTAATTACCTACTCTATATTTTTGATTTTTTATGGTATTGTTTCTTTCCACTATTCTAACTTTTCGCTTAAGTGTTTTTCTTTCATTTAATTGTTTAACGATGTTTAATATTATGCTACGAGTCTGTGTTAGTCTATTTGGAAACCGTCTATAATATTCGCTGCGAGCTATCGATACATTTTTACTATGTAAATAAAATAATTCTATCATGTCGAGTTTCTCTTCTTCCGAATAACCCATCGTTCAACGTATTAGATATTAAAAATGCTCGTAAATTGATACTTCTGACCGGTAAACGTCAAAAAGGCGTCGTTCATTGCAATTGTCTTGACCATGGCTCACTATATTTCAGCGCAAATTACCTTACCATTTCTTTAATGTTTAAACGCTTATATATCCAAAACTAATTGACAGGATATATTAAAATTTTATATATTTGAAATTAGAAAAAAAAGATCTTTTAAGATTAAGATGATTTAATATACAGGGTGTTTCATTTAAAAAAACTGACAACCTGTCAAAATTTGACATTTCCAATAATATTTTTGCACTAATGATATAATATTCTAAATCTTCATAAAAAAACCAACAACTTTTGTATTTACGACATTTCCGTATCTATTCAAATAAACTCTCTAGGTTATCTCACATATATGAAAAAATTGAAAGAACTGGCATTTAATCCAAAAGCTGCAGTGGAACTGTAGAGGGTTAGCTCATGCCAGTACTGAGGGAGTGCCACGTATTCAATCGGACCATGTGAAGGGAGTAAAAAATGTTCTCTTCAAATTAAGAAAATGTAAAGAAGAAAAAAACGGCTGTGCAGCCGGGGAGGACCCTGTAAAGAATATGGCCTCAAAAATAAAAGAAAGATCGCTTACCCTAACTTAAGGGAATCAGTAAATCATACTAAAAAAATAAGGGAAACAAAGAGGACTTAATCCATATAAACTAACTAATTTAAAGTACAAATATGCCGCACCAGGCAAAAAATGAAAAAATCTTAGAACAACTATGCCTTTAAGTCCCGTCGAAAAATGCTCTTGATCTTTCTTTTATCGGTTAACCTAAACAGCTGACTGCATTAGGGAGAAGTCATATTACATAAAAAAATCTGCAAATTAAGGAAATCAAAAATGACAATCTATAAAAATCTTAATGAATCTTAAATGAATCTCACAAGATAAGTGGGAGAATTGGCAATGCTGTAAATAAATGTCATTTGAAAGTCTGATTTATCGATCGTTAGGTGTTTTTGAAGATATAAATAATACAATAATAATAAATATCACAATATTTCTGCCCTAAGGTTGCGACAGATGTATAATAACGTTTAAAACGAGTGCAAATTAAAATCAATATTATAATTTAGCACTAGAGAAGCTGGAATATGAATGAATTGTAGAATTTGAAAATTAAAATGTTACAATATTTTTGTTCCATTATATTTTATTACACCGTTTAATTAATAGTTTATCCCTATATCACATCTAATTTTTGTGCAAAATTTGAAATCAATTGAATAAAAAAACTTTTTCGATGGTTGTATACATTTTTTGACCGCCAATTTGTTTCGTGATCTTGAATTTGCACCAGAATTTTGCCACTTTATCTCACACTTAATTCTTGCATATAAATTCAATCTTATAAGTAATTTTTCAGACCGATATTTCAAATATTTTATTAGGCCGTAATGTTATTTTGCTATCTTGAATTCATTCCTGTGTAACACTTATATTTCTGCAAAATTTGAGGCAAAGACAGACATACAGATCGACAAACAACCCTAAAACGTGAAGATCTGTAAAAATCCGAGATGGTGACTTCACGTTTACAAACATTTTATTGGATCGCCATCTTGGATTCAAGCCACAATTTTTACCAGTTCATCTCTGTATTACACATAATTCTTGTAGAAAATTTGAAACCAATTTGATACGTTTTTTCAGGCTGATTTTTTAAATATGTTATTAAGCAGCCATTTTATTTCCCCATCTGGGATTCGTATAATGTTAGGAAAATTATATAAGTAGTTTTTTAGTAATATTTTTTTAATTGGGAAAAACATTTTTAAAATTTTAAAATATTCTAAAAAAATACCGGATACTTCTTTCTGTTGTAAACGAAATTTTAATAAGTCAATTGACTTGAATCCTGGAACGTTGACTTAGAAGGCGTTTTCGTGTATAAACATATGTATCCGTCCAAAAAACAAATATTTAACAAACAAATTTGAGTAAAATATATTTATTTATTTATGTTTATAATTATTTGGGTTATTCTTATTTTGTATACTAATAATTAATAATTGATAGTAAACTTATTTTACACATTTTAAATGTTAAACAATAAGGTAAAAGGGATATTTATTTTAAACGTATGCCAAATTGTTTAAGGTCGTTTCTTTTCAGGTGACAGGTGGACGATTGTATAGAAAAGTGGCTATCCCGTGCCGTCCTCAAAAAACTTTCTCGCTTTTGGTCCACGAGGTGCCAATAGACCTGCCGGAAGACGACATAAGAGCTAGTTTGTATAGATTTTCCTCAGTGGTAAGTCCTGCTCAAGTTACATTACTTATCTACGAAAGAATTTTAAAATAAATTCAAAATGTGTTCATAAACATTAGAAGTGAAATATTTCGAAAATAAAAAGAGATATCGACATGCGCCTGTCAGCATTTAATAGGATTTTTTTTTTGTGAATAAACTAATTTCATAGTTTTGTCTAAACTAGGAAATGATTTCTTTACAGGGTATATGAGAAAAATATGATTTATTTTCTCCATTATTTGAGGCTTTTAAGATTCTAGAAAAATGTTTCAAAGTTTATTTTACTATACAAGCACATTGAGAGGATAAAATAAATGGCTCACAAGGTTTTTAGGCTTTTTTGTTTTTAGTATATTTTTAGCTTGTGGGAAATAAATATTAATCTTTGTTTCTTTTATGATATGTTAATTATTTATTTAGACATTCATTATTTCATTGTCTATATGTGTTCCAAAAAGATAGTTGGTCGCTAGCATTTTAATTAATTAATAACAACAACATAATTATAATAATAATATTAATAATAATAATAATAATAAATAAGTCTGATCGTCTGGGTACTGCATCCAGCAGTATTGAGGACGCTACGGTAATTTCGTAGTCCGTACTGTCAGCGACGTCCAGCTGTCCGCTGTCCTAGATACCCAATATCCCTGCCCTCTCCACACCCTAGCCACCCTAAACCCCTCCTTACCTTTGAAACTGCACGGTGCAACTAACCTCGGTAAAGTTGCTTGGGGAGTGACGCCTCCACGGACACGAGTTACATGAAAATGGAGAAAGCATCGAGCCTCGGAAAACAGCCGCTACCTGAGGATCGCCAGGGCAACTTTGGAGCCACTGCTGAAGGTGACAGCATGCGGGACGGTGGCGACGAAAGGCTGAACAGGCGGGCCTTTGTCAAAAAAACTGCGACAGCCGAACCTATTCCCGAGAATTTCATCAGAGCCGACATTGTCGTAGACGGAAGTGGTCTGTTCCGATTAGTCAGCTTGCACATATACGGCCATCAAAACAATCATACCAAACTTCGAGAAGACGCATTAAAATACCTACGACAAAACTGGTCGGAACTTCAGATATTTTCGTTATTTCACGACGACGACATGAAGCACTTCGACAACTATTACAAGTTCATGAGCAAAACCACTACATATGGAACGAGCCTAGAAATATTTGCTCTCTCGGAAACCCAGAAGCACATCTTCCGTATTTTCTCAAAACCAAGAACAACAAGAACAAAACAGATGTGCATTAAAAAGAGACCAACAATAATAGGCAAACAATAAAATGATCTATCTTCTACTAATAGGCGTTCCAATGTCGGGACACTTTGAGCTTCTAACACCACAAAACATCAATCCAAACAACAAAGCATCTGGCGAGCAGCGTAACGGTCGGGGACGCTGCGGAAAGGACAGCTCGACCGAAACGATCACAACCAGGCAAAGGAAAATAGACCCACCAAAAGTGTTTTGCCGGCTAAGCTGGCACCCACCAAGGCGAGAAAGACAGGGCAACGCATAAGCCGCATTACAGAATCGAGCGAACCGATCATGCGCTGCCCAAATGGATACACAAATAAATCTGAGACAGATCCTAACCAAACACAACAACTTGAGCCCATTACAATAGCGGATATACCGAAACGACTACCTGCAACTACCAAGGCAGGTAAACCAAGGCAGAGGTTGAAATGGACAGATGAAACGAATCGAACGGTGATGCGTTACTACTACACCGCTACCAAACTTGAGACAATTTCATCAGGACAGGGACATAAATTGCATACACTTTTCATAGCACGATATTCAGAATACAAATCACTTATCACAGAACAGAGAGTAATAGATCAAAAAAGAGTAATCACTAAGACCAGTAAGCTCACCCCACTCGCATTGAAAAACATCAAAGCTATGGTAGCTGCTGAACTAAAGATTCATCAACCAAACATTGAGGACAGTGGCGCAGATACCGAACCGATCCCACATACAAACCAGCCCAACTTTGTGCAAAAGGATCTGCAACCGCACTCAATGCTCAGTAAAGGCGAAGCACCCAGCAACAACCCACGATAGATGACAAGCACCATACAGCACACAGGACAAGTGAATCATTCGCCCAAAGCACCATACACACAGCTAAACCTCGGACCGTCTCTCACACAAGAAATCAAAGTAGAAATGAAGTCACATTTAAACAAATGGTCAGGCTCCGATCATACAACAAGGTGATCCTATTCCTCATGTAATCTTCAAACGGGACACACATAAAATCCTAAAGACCATCAACGAACACATAATTCCCGAGTACATAACGAATGCGAGCACAACTGAGGACATTCATACAGTGATCTACGCAGCAGCTATAACCACGATAACACAGAACAATCAGAAAATCCCGTCACGACACAGAAACACCAACAACATAAAACCAAAATTCAAACGGCAGATAAGGATCGAAAACAAAATTAACAAAATTTGAAAATAATTGGGACATCTTACCCAATCCATGAACGGCAACAAGTCAAAACGTATCACACAAAGTGTAGAGAAAATCAAATCTGCATCTCCTGATTACACGTTTACAGAAATCCTTGATACTCTGAAGCAAAAATTATCTGTGTATGTCGCAAGAATCCGAAGATACAAAGAATCAAATTAAAGAAAGGACGCTAACAACCTGTTTCGAAGAAGCGAAAAACAGTTCTACCAAAAAATCACGACCAAACAAGAGATCACAGAATACTGTAAAAGTATTTGGTCAGAACCAAAACTACACAATAATAACACTTCATGGATTAAAGCGGAAGAAGACAGACACAAGTGAACAGAGGAACAAAAGGACTTTGCAATGACAATACGAAAAGTTGCAGAAACAATCAAATACACGCATAACTGGAGATGTCCTGGAATAGATAACATTCATAACTTCTGGTACAAACAGTTTACCTCCACACATGAAGCTCTCACTCGCCAAATTAATGAAATTATTTTAAAACCTAACACACTCCACAGTTTTCTCACCCAAGGAATAACATACCTTAAATCCAAAAATTCAGACAATAAGGACCCGTCAAATTACCGACCTATTACGTGCCTTCCAACCATCACAGCCACAATTACCAGGAGAATAGAACAACATCTAGCACACAAAAACATTCTAACGGAAGAACAAGAAGGGTGCAGGAAAAACAGCGGAGGATGCAAGGAGCAGCTCATTATAGACAGCGTCATCATGAAACAAACCAGGAAAAATTATAGAAACCTTCATACTGGTTATATAGATTATAAAAAAGCCTTTGATTGACAGTTGGCTAACCGGAGTACTAGAATTATATACAGTCAATAAAAACATCAGGCAATTTCTTACGCAAATCATGAGTACGTGGAAAACTGAAATCAACTTAAGAACACATCGAAACAGAAGAGATCTACATCAGACGAGGTATGTTCCACGGAGATTCACTCAGCGCTCTGTGGTTCTGCCTCTGTCTCAATCCACTCTGAAACACACTGAATAACACAAACTTCGGATTCCAAATTAAACACCAAAAAATTACCTACACAAAATAAATAAAACAATAAAATACAGATACCTATGCTTCCATCAAAGCACCAAAATTAACCATACTCATATCAAATCAGAGCTTAAGACGGAATTTAAAACCAGACTCACAAAGCTACTAAAAACAAAACTAAATTCCAGAAATCTAACGAAAGCTATTAACACCTTCGCCATACCTATTCTTACGTATTCGTTTGGTATCATTAAATGGTCACACACAGACATAGAAAACATTCACATTCTCATACGCTCTGAATTCACTAAACACAGGAAGTTAGATCCCAACGCATGCAAGGAAAGACTCACCATCGAGAGAAAAGAAGAAGGAAGGGAAATTATAGATATACAATCGCTAAATGGAAAACAAATTTGCGAACTCAGAAAATTCTTCCACAAAAAGCAAACTAACCTCCACAAGGAAATAGTGAAGGCAGACAAGAATTATACACCGCTCGATCTGTCTCGAACGAGCCACGCAGCAGACGCACACAGTCACCTCCAATCACGACTAGAAAAGATTAACAACTGGTCTGAAAAAACACTTCACGGAAGACACAGATACCACATAAAGCAAGACCATATACATAAAAAGCTTTCATATACGTGGTTACAAGAAGGGCAGCTATTCCCCGAAACAGAAGGCTTCCTGCTTGTCATCCAGGACAAAGTCATAGCAACCAGAAACTCCCGAAAGCACAACATTAAGGACACAACCACTGAAGACGAGAGATGTAGGAGATGTCACCAGCAGAGAGAAAGGATCGATCACATAATGAGCGGATGCAGAATAATGGCCGGAACTGAATACACCCCGAGACACAACTCAGCAGCGAAGGTCGTTCATCAAGCATTAGCAACAACATACAAAAATTGTTTCCATTTCCTTTTTTTTTATTTTTTGTACTGACTTGGTATAATACCGTCAGTATAAAATACAACCACAGGAATACTGTGAGACAAGAAGTCATAATAATAATAATAATAAAAACCTACACAAAATAAACCATCTCTTGTACATGAATGACACAAAATTATACGCAAACACAACGGCACCACTAAAGGAGCTCCTTAAAATCACCGAAACGTTTACCCTGGACATCAACATAGAATTTGTTATAAGTAAATGCAACCTACTTCATATCAACAAGAGATAGTGGAAAGACCACCCTACAACGGAAACAATCAACAGTGAAACCATAGATAACATGCTTAAAGAAGAAACATACAGATACCTAGGCTTCCATCAAACCACCAAAGTTAACCACACTCATATCAAATCAGAGCTCAAGACAAAATTTAAAATCAGACTCACAACTTACGTATTCGTTTGGTATCATTAAATCGTCACACACAGACATAGAAAACATCCACATTCTCATACGCTCTGAATTCACTAAACACAGGAAGTTATATCCCAACACATGCAAGGAAAGACTCACATCTAGAGAAAAGAAGGAGGGAGGAAAATTATAGATATACAATCAGTAAATAAAAAACAAATTTACGAACTCAAAAAATTCTTTCACAACAAACAAACCTCCACAAGGCAATAGTGAAGGCAGACAAGAATTATACACCGCTCGACCTGTCCCAAACGAGCCACGCAGCAGCGCACACAGTCACATCCAATCACGACTAGAAAACATGAACCCCTGGTCTGAAAAAACACTCCACGATACAGATACCACATTAAGCAAGACCACATATATAAAAAGCTTTCATATACGTGGTTACAAGAAGGGCAGCTGTTCCTCGAAACAGAAGGCTTCCTGCCATCCAGGACAAAGTCATAGCAACCAGAAACTACCAAAAGCACATTACCAAGGACACACCCATTGAAGACGACAGGTGCAGGAGATGACACCAACAGAAAGAAAGGATCGATCATATAACGAGTGGATGTAGAATAATGGCCTGAACGTTCATCAAGCATTAGCCACAACATACAAACTACGGAGAACACAGACCCTTACTACCATTATACACCAACATCTATACTTGAAAACGAAGACTACAAGCTCTACTGGGACATTGACATCCACACAGATAAAACAATCCCCGCAAATAGGACCGATATCATCTTTCAATCCAAAAAAGAGAAAATCACTTATTTAATTGACATGGCTGTCCCCAACGACGTGAACATCCAAGCGAAATACAGTGAGAAGATCGCCAAATACACCGACTTGGCAATGGAAGTAAAAAAGCTGTGTAAACAGGAAAGAGTCATCATTGTTCCTCTCGTAATATCAGTAACAGGTCTCAGCCCAACAACGTTTACACCGCATTTGGCTCAATTAGGACTTAATACAGACATTCACAGGAACATCCAGAAATCGATCATTTTTTAAACAAGTAGCATTGTCAAATCATTTTTAATACACAATAGGTGCTTTTTCCCTTTTCCTTTTTTTTTGTACTGACTTGGTATAATCCACGTCAGTACTATGAATACAACCACAGGAATGTCAGACAACAAAATAATAATAATAATAATATAATAATAGCAATGACAATAACAATAATATGTCTACTTAAACTTATGCGTAAACCACGTAACTGATACTTAGATCACAAATCATTAACATCTTAGGTTTCTTGTTATTATTTTAAGTATTCCTAATATGAATCAGTTTTATAATTTGAGCTTTAGAGCTCTGTCTAATCCAGCTGTCTACTTTATTTTTAAAGAGTGTAGTTGAATTAACTGGTCTGAATACATCCCGAAGCGCATTATATGCCCTAGGAGCCAAATTCATGTGACATCTATGTCCGGAAATTTTCTGGACTGTCGGTACTCGAGCAGGTTCCCACATTGACGCGTTAAAATCCATTTTTGGGTTATTTCTAGTCGCCTGAAATGTACGTTAGTGACACCCACCAGGCAATTATACCGACTACAAGGTGAGATTGTACCAAGACATAATAAAGCGTTTTTGGTAGTTGTATTTCAAATACCTGCCTATAGTACTTAAATTTTGGAATTAAACTGCTTAGTCTCCCTGTTAAGACGTTTATATGTCCCACCTTAGTAAATGTAATAAAGTAGATTTTTTTCCAATTTATTGTAAAAAAACTTGCTATATTTACAAAATCGTTTTCAGCTAAAACCTTAAGACTTAATATAAAAAAATGTCGTTTAAGTAGATGTTAAACAGCAATGGGTCTAATACAGTTCCTTGGGGAACTCCATATTTTAGTTTGAGTAAATGGCTTGTTGTGTTATCTATTGGGACATATTGCTATCTATCTGATAAGTAGCTTTTAAAGAGTTTGAGTGACGTTTCTCTAAAACCTATGTTCTCTTTAAATCTAAGCAGTGTGACTAATTATATCGAAAGCTTTGGCTAACTCCACAAAGACGCATACAGATGGTTGTCTTTTATCAATTGCCTCATTAATCTTTTGTATTATGTAAGCAACCACTTCCTGTGTGGACTTACCATTCAGAAATCCGAATTACCTATCTGATAATATCCTATACTTTTTTTTAAAGATTTTCTCAAAAATGTTTGCTATCATTGAAATCAGGGAGATTGGTCTATAGACGCGTCATTTTTATCCTCTGTTTTAAAAATAGGTTTAACCTTTGCTACTTTAAGCGCCGTATAAATAGGCCTTGTGTTATGGATTTATTAAGTATTTATTATGTTTTTTTTAAGTATTTCTGATTTTATACCATCAGTACCAGGTGATTTGCCATTTTTTAATGTACCTATTAAATCAATGACCTCTTGTGGATCCGTTGTATTGATAACAAATTAATTTGGTTTAGTTTTTTCAGTGAAGTATTTTGCTTTTATTTTAGAGGCTAAAACTGCAATATTAGTGAAAAAATTATTGAAGGTGTTTGAAATTCCTATTCGAATTAAGGAAATAATATTATTTTCATTTTTTATCGTTTTGACACTTAAGGATATCTTTTTATTTTAGATTTATTTTGGGCGTTCCACAATTGCTTGAAAGAGTTTTTGTTTTGATTTTTTTTATTTTTATAATAATTATTTTTTGTAATTTAAATTAAGTAATTTAATTTATTTAAAATTTTTTTAAATTCACCTATTTTTCTTTGGTTTTTTAGATATTGCCTGTGGTGTTTATGAAGACAATTTCTTGTATTTATTGATTTTATAAGATTCTTTGTAATCCAAGGAGATCTTCTTCTCTCCTGGCGTTTAATATCAGACCATGACTCTTTTTTTGAATTTTTTTGTGAGTTTAAAATGATCTAAATAGCTCTTTGTGTGTTTTTTTTATAAGAATAATCATTATTTGACATTCCACAATAACCGGATAGTGATCAGTAATAAGAGTTTGAAGAATGATTGAGAGGAAGGAGTAATTTACGCCTTTTGATTTTAAAAATATATGATCTAGACAAGACGAGCCTTCTCGGTCAATTCTAGTTTCTTTATTTATCATCGACATATATTTGTGTTCCAGAAGAGTATTAAGATAATCATTGACAAAGTCAATATTACTGTCTAAGATATTTATATTTATGTCTCCCAAGATAATCTGCATATCGAAATTTAAATCCTTTTGTTGTGAGAAATAATTATAAATATTTTGATTAAACTCTTGTGGGTTTTAAAATACTATACAAAAAACTAATTTCAATACTTTGATTTTCCAAGAAAATTTCTGTTCTAATAGCTTTAATTCGGCCCAGGTGTATAACACTGTTTTAATAGTTTATATGTTCTTTAATATATATGACCACCCCTTCAGACATTTAAATCCCCTTTTAGATTAAAAGTTAATGGTGATTCGCCCAAATGCAGTGGCTTGAAGTTATATATTATTTTAACTGATTTTAGAGGTCAATTAGAATTAAGCTGCCTTATTTTATTTTTAATTAACGAAGAGGATGTTCCATTTAAAATAAGAAAGCTATCTTATACTTGAATATTAGCATATTATATTTTTGGTACACCCTGTACAGAATCATAATTTCAACAATATTGCATAAAACTCCTAAGAAAATAAATGTGATTGGCGAAAACCGCATTTACCTGCATCAGTGCGTTTTTAAATAATAAAGAGTTAAAATGCATCAAAATACCGTGGAACACTCGGTATATATATATTGAAATATTTCAAATTTACTCTAAAAGAGCTAGTGAACAAGTTATTATGAGCAGTAGCTTTAGTTAAAATCGCCTGTCATCAGTTCGCGATGTACTGAAGCATCCAACTCAATATTACACGATACGGCCCCGTTCACACATTCCGATCGCGTACCAGTTTCAGGAAATCAAATCCAATAACACGAGACGTGTCCCGATCGGACGGCACGTGCCCGCGTTATGTATTTTTGCATAATATCGCGCGAATCCCATTTACCGTTCGAACACTTTTAAAAACATAAACAGAAGCTCGTACGGCTCGTAAGTGTGTTTCTCGTTTCGCTCCTGTCTCGAATTTAAAAACGGCCCCTTACACGTAGGTACATGTAAGCCAGTCAATATAGACTATTTTCGGCAGGCAGAATTTAATTCCCAGTAAAATAAAAATATTTTTATCGCGTTAAGCCGAGATTACATCTGAGAAAGAGTCATAGGTTCGTCTCAGACATAATAAGAGAGAGACCCAACATGAAATAAACATGTCCTGCAAGTTCGAGACTGGTTAATGTACTTGCATCCCATATAGTATATAACATCTTTTCCCCTCCCTGTATTGTATGTTTACAAAAAAATGCTGGATAAATTTTTGGATTTTCATTATCATTACATTCGATAGCATTTTCATTAAATTATGAAGGTAGCCGTGATCCGTTGCCAGAGCGACATAAGCAGATTTTATTTTATCAACAACGTCAAGTTGACAATTCATAACGAAAAGTTCGAAGAAGTCGAATTGTTTGATTCTGTGTGGACAAAATGGATATTTCAGACATAGAAGAATCAGCGAATATTGTTTGTTTATCTCTACTACCGCAAAAGTCGAAAAAAAGGTATGAAGCAGCATATAAATCCTTTGAGAATTGGTGCCAAAGCAAGACGGCAACTGCAGTCTCAGAAACCTTGTTTTTGGTTGTTTGTATTTCCACGAAAAAAGTAGTATATTGAAGTCCCCATCAAACTTATGGTGTGAGTATTCGATGTTGAAGTCCACCCCTTTTATAGAGGAAAATATAGATATTTCTAAGTATCCAATACTTCGAGCATTTTTTAAGAGAAAAAATGATAGTTATAGACCCAAAAAATCGAATGTGTTCAACAGGGAAGATGTGAATAAGTTCATGCTTGAAGCCCCGATGATATATACTTATTGATGAAGGTCGTAATGGTAATGGGAGTTGCTGAAGCGTGCCGTTCTAATGAACTATGTGAAATGAAAATGGACAATGTTAAAATAAGTTAAGATGTCATAATTGTGACCATTCCTGACTCCAAAAATGGAATGTCACGTACATTTACAGTGACAAAAAGTGACGACACTCAGGTTTGTCATTTCAAAATAATTCAAAAGTACCTTGATACAAGATCCCACATGAGGGCTATTAATCCACGCTTCTTTATGCGATATCAAAATAGAAAGAGCTTAAACCAGCCTGTCGGGAAAAATACATTTTCGTCAATTCCAATTAAAATTGCGAAATTTCTAAAGTTTGAGAACTTCAAAATGTATTCTGGACACTCTTTTAGAAGAACGTCGGCAACTTTATTAGCAAATACTGGAGTTGATGTATTAGCTATCAAGCGACATGGTGGATGGAAATCCGCTAGTATTGCGGAAAGTTACGTAGCTGAGAGCTTCAATATTAAAGAGGAAGTAGCGAATAGAATTTTATACAATAAGACCCATCCAAAAGTCTCTTGCAATGCTTCAACAGTGACAGAAACATTGGTTAGAAATGAAAGATCTGTGGAGACAGAAAATGTAATACACATCGAGAAGAAACGAGAAAACGTGTTTCCAAATTTTGTTAATAATGTGAATAATTGTAATAGTTGTACCAATAATAGTCATTTCAATTAATATCACCGGATTTTTGTAATATGTTGAAATCAAAAATTAAAGCTACTTATGGCCGACAAAAAAAAATGTTTTTGTTGTAACACAAATCAGAATAGCATAATCTAATAGAATGGACCTATCCAAATACGAAAATAACAAATAGAAAGTTGTAACACGTAGGGTTTTCTAGTTGTAGTACCATATCGAATTTTACCATACTTAATATCTATAGAAAAAATGATTTCAGAAAATTCTTAACCCTGTTTATTGACTATGTTTACAGTTTTCGCCTACTAAACATACCATACATCTAAAAGAAAAGCAAATGAGAAAAATATTATTTTAGAACACTAATTAAACTTTATTTTTTCCGTTTATGAGGTGTTCTATCTTCTCTCTTCAAAAACCAACAGTAGTCACCCATCATGGCTGGATTCCATCGTCCTTGGTACCGAATTTCCATTGTTCTGATATCTTGGTGAAACCTTTCACCCTGCTCGTCACTAATAGCTCCCAAATGTTTAGGTAAAAATGACAGATGAGAATGGAGGAAGTGAATTTTTAATGACATTCTAGCACCAAGCGCTTTACAGGCATCTAAGAGTTCATTAACTACTTGTTTATAATTTTCATCCATACTGTTGCCTAAAAATCCTCTTACTACATTAACAAATGAGTTCCTGCCTGGTAAGCTTTTCCGTGAAATTGACATCGTCCAGCAATTTTCTGATTTGTGGCCCAATAAAAATGCCTTCTTTTAATTTGGCATCATTTAACTGGGGAAAGACTTGTCTTAGGTATTTAAATCCACCACCATCTTTGTTCAAAGCCTTCACAAAGTTTTTCATCAGCTCAAGTTTAATGTGAAGGGGAGGCAAAAGGACATTTTTGGGACCAACAAACATTTTTGTTACATAATGCTGATTTATTGCACGACTGCCCCATAAAAAAAGAAAACAGCAATATTTTGTAAATCCCCCCTGAAGTCCCACTAAAATCGCTATAACTTTTAAGTCCCCACATATCTGTCGTTTATATCTATTGTAGTTTATTTTATCCAAAATCGTGGGCATATTTTCATAATTTTCTTTCATTGCAGCTGAATGGACAACTGGTATATAGGGTTTTAAATTTCTATTATGCAATAACACAGCTTTTAAGCTATATTTAGATGAGTCTATGAATAAACGCCACTCACGGGGAGAATGTTCGATATCAAGTTCCTGCATTAAACTGTCTATATCAGTACACGCGCATAACGAATTTTCCATACTATAGAATTCAGAAAACATAGCATTTCTTTTTCTGAAATTCGTAATTTTTGTTTCTTTGGCCAATAGGTTCCATTCCTTAATACGGGAACCAGAAGTTCTGACTGTTGCTGGAATAACCCCAAATCACGTAGTAAATCATTTGTGGCTCGCCGGAAACTGAGACCTGTGGTAAAAGTGGGATCGGTGCACTGTTCTTCTGAGCTACCTGATGATGCGTTATCTCCATTGTCTCCCAAATCAATAGCTTGCCAATTTAAAGGCGCAATCGGCACTGGCAAATTTGCATTATGAGGAACAGGTCGTATGGCAGATTGCAAATTTGGATATTCTAGATTGTGCTTTCTCTTTTTGAAATAACCTTCAGTCTTTGTCAGGTAAAAATAACAATCATCAGAATGAATGGTGGGTTCTCGCCATACCATTGGAACTGCAAATGGCATACTTTTTCTCTTTCCCTTCATCCACTGCACCAATGATACACTACAACTAACACAGCACACATGGGGAGCCCACCGCTTATCTTGATTCCCAATTAACACACCAAAATATTTAAAGTAGGCTTTTTTTACATTTTCGGAAAATTGCCTGGCTTGTGATTTCACCAGAAATACTCCACATATATAACAAAATTTTGCAACTTCGGCGCGTTTGACTCGACATTCTCGTCTTCACATACACTTGCTTATCGATACACAAAGAACCACTCAATTCGAAACTCAACACAAGAGTGATGTTTAACGTTTATTTTATGTCTAATATTGTAAACAACACAAGCTAGGTAATTTTTCGTTGTAAAATGGACCCATTTTAACCTCCCCACAATAAAATTGTTTACCTGCCAATATAAAAGGTCGTAATTAGGCTATTAAAAATAGTACGTATTAGGGCTTTCCGAATATTTGAATATTTTTTTTATTATTGGGAGGGTATTTCCATTGTGAAAATAATGAGCTGGCCTGTGTTAGAAAAATCTTGTCGGCCAGTGTAATTTCAGATTATTATTTCCCTAGGGATTTCAGTTGATTTACATCCTGTCGTTAAGGGCAACCAATACCTTGTTGAGTAACTTTCACTTACGTCTGTCAAAGCAGTGTCAAACTAGGTTGCTTACAATACAGGGAGGGGCAACACTACATATACGCAGAGCTGTGAGTAACTAAAAGTAACTAGTTAACTTGTAACTAAGTTACTTTTAAAATTGGGAAAAAAGTAACTGTAATATAGATACTTTTGTAAACTAACTTGTAACTTTTACTTTTGAAAGTAACTTTTTACTTCAAAAGTATCTATAGTTACTTTAAAAGTAGCAAGTTACTTTTAAAAGTAACTAGATACTTGAAGTAACTACTCAATTTCAAAGAGGCTATTATTAAAAACAGGTTAGATTACACGTATCCGAGAAAAAAAGGACACAAAAAATAAATAGAAAAAATGAAAACTCCAGATTTTTTCGGATATTACTGGAAGTTTTCCAAATAATATAAACATTCATTTCACGATATATCATTGAACACAAATATGCGTAATTTTTTTTGTATATTCTGCTCGATGGTTCGTAATAATTCTGGAGTGTGTCTTCTTATCTGGGACCAGCTATATATGTATATATATATATATATATATATATATATATATATATATATATATATATATATATATATATATATATATATATATATATATATATATATATATATATATAGAGTAAATGTGTGGGCTGACATAATAAACAACTGAATTTTAGGACAATATTTCTTTAGCAGTAATGTTTCCTAAAGAGAATGATCCAGATAAGTACTATGAAAGAATATGGTTTCAGCAAGATGACGCACCACCGCATGTTGGTATAATTGTTCGAAGGTACTTGGTCGAAATTTTTCCAAATCGGTGGATGGGTCCACGGAGCCCCATTGAATGGCCATCCAGATCTCCGGACCTTACACCATTGGATTTTTTTCTATCTAGGTATATGAGAAGAGATTGTTTAAAATTGTTTAACTCGGTGCATGTCAAGTAGAAGGTGGAAATCACTTTCAGCATTTGTTACAGTAGCCGAATCTGGTGAGTCTAAGGATCCCTTCGAAGGGAGCTGGAAATATTACAAAAAAGATGAACTTCCATTTAAACTACAGCGTTTTTGTGAAAAATTACTTATACAGAAGATATGGATTTTATGCGTTTTATTTTTTACTGAATGCACTTTTTCATAATATTAGTGCCTAGTCCTTAAATGGAATTTCCAAAGTTTTATTTGACCGATCTATTACAAGTACATGCACCTAGCTCAAGATATGTATGTATATGGGCATTTCGCATTTCAGTTTGCTCGTTGTTACGTGAATCTTAAATATGCTGAAACAAGTCAGTTTGAATGTACAGTGAAAATGATACATTTTAAATATAAACGAGTATAAATTATTATTAAAAAAAACCCGAATGCTTAGAACTGGTATAAAAATATAGGAAAAGAAACCAAAAAACATACTAAAATAGGAGACGCTATTACACACATTCTCTATATAGTTCTATTAAATAAAATACAAAGTCTTGGTCTCAGTCAAAACCATAGATATTTACGATACAACTGGGATAAAAGCGTTATTAAGTATGTTATCGTTACTAAAGTATGTTAATAACGATGTATCACACGTTTATCCTACAAAATGTTATCTACGATCGTTTAAAATCCTATTCGAGTACAATTTACATTTTCATAAAAAGATTGATCAAAATACAAGAGTTCTACTACTACACTACACCACAACTTATTACGTTCTGGACGCTAAGTTAGCATCATCAGCAGATGATATAAACTAAAGTAACTTATCCTAACTGAGACTATTTATAGGTAAATGTGGTCACACTTGGTTGCACCCGACTGCACCGTTGTCAAGTAAACAATAGACCGGACTATATGGAATAGGCCCTCTGTCTTTGTTGAGTGCTTTCTTACCACATTTAACTATTTCTATACTCTCAAATGCATCTAATAATCTATTATTAGATACATTTTTAATCAACTTAAGATTATTTATTCCTATTCGGTGATTGTTTTCCAAAGCATGTTGGGCAACGCTTGACTTTTCTGTTCTTCCGTATCTTAAACGTGCCATGTGTTCTTTAAAACGAATGTTTATAGAGCGTTTAGTTTGCCCAACATATTTTAGATCGCAGTCATTACAGCTAATTTCATAGATGCCACTCCTCTCCCTCAAGTCGACTTTGTCTTTGGGGTTTCCAAGGAGATTTTTCAAACTGTTTGTAAGCTACTCTAAAACCTACGTTTTTAAATACTTTTTCTAGACCTCTCGTATATCTGGGATCATATGGGACTACTATGAATTTATTGGAAGCCTCAGGTGTTTGAAGAGTAGTGGCATCTTTTAACATTTTCTTATGCTTATGTCTATTTACTAATTTATGTACAAAACTATCATTATATCCATTATTTTTAGCTACATTTTTAATCCGATTCATTTCATTGTTAAAACGTTCTTTACTTAATAGAAAATTGACTAACCTGTGAGTTAAAAAATGGAATGCTGCATTTTGTGTTGACGGCAATGAAATGAGTCGAATGTTATATACCTATCAGTATTAGTAAATTTCCTATAAATATCAAATTCTAATTTATCGTTATTCCTAATAACTAACGTGTCGAGAAAAGGTAATTGCCCATTGTTCTCCTTTTCGTACGTAAAATTAATGGAATGATATTTATTGTTTAATGTTTCTAAGAAAGTGTCCAAATTTTCTGTTTTAGTATCAAAAATAGCAAATATATCGTCAACGTATCTATACCACACCCTTGGGAAATACTTGAGTTCTTTTTTGAATTGGGTTTCTAATCTGTCCATAAACAAATTTGCAAGGAACGGAGATAAGCAATTGCCCATCGCAGTTCCCTCAAGTTGTTTATAATATTTATTGTTGAACTGAAAAAAATTTTGATTCATACATAATTTTGTGAGAAGTAAATATTCATCAATAATTTCTTTTTTCAAATTATTGATTTCAAGTAGTTCCTTTAGGTACTCTAAAGCTAGTGGTACGGGTACACTAGAAAACAATGATCTTACATCAAAAGATATTAAAATTTCGCCTTCTTTTAAGTGAACATTCTTAATTTTAAAAGTTTATATCATCTGCTGATGATGCTAACTTGGTTAGCGAAACGCGCGTCCAGAACGTAACAAGTTGTGGTGTAGTGTGGTTAGAACTCTTGCATTTTGAAGAAAAATGAAGCAACTAGTATCCAAAAACTGAACAAATTTAATGCAAGTTCAAAGCAAGTTCGGTCAAGTTCATCAAGTATATCTGGTATTAATTTAAATAAATGCTATAGTTGTGTAATTAATATTTACAAAAAATAGTTTGTAATTGTTTTAATTTTAATATCAGTAGCTGTCATTACCGCACTGGTGCGGCAATCTGTGAGGTAATGGCTTGTTATCTCATAATCGTAGATAAACCTTTAAAAAAACCTAAGGTTACACGTGTTTCGCTCTTGCGAGCATCATCGGATCAACAATATTGTTGCACGTCTAAGATGTACATGTGCTTTGTTGTTTTGTATTTTGATTTGTTGTTTTAAACGTTTTAAGGTCCGATGATGCTCGTTGGAGAGAAACACTTGTCGCCTTAGGTTTTTTTAAATATTTGTTTTGGCTGTGACCAAGACTTATACGCCACTGGGTTGGCTATGCCTCACAATCCATTAGCCATGCTCTCGATTTTGTATTCAAATTTTCACGGTGGCTCAAATACCTACCCAAAAAAATGTTAAACAGCTCTTGGACTAAGAAGCATAATGGACACTACATATATTGCTTACGTAAAATACTAATTGACTAACACAATAAATCCTTTTGAATTAGGACAAACCTTCGATAAACAGAGACGCAAACAATTCTGTGTATTTCAAAGCAATACATGCACGTGTCGTGTCATACTCCGTCTAGGAGTTTCCAAGTTATATTCCCGATTGTGTTAATATCGATTACTTCCGCAAATATTCCTGCATTGTTTGATAGGCAAATAGCGGAGGTTTCCACAGAAAAATAGAATTTCTGTCTAAGGAGTTTCCTCCATTGCTTGAAACATTTTATGATAACATATTGGAATTGTATAAATTATGCAGCATAAAAAGGAGACTAGTAATTTCAGGGTAAAATAGAATGTAGTACAAAAAAGTCTTTAATAGTAATCTTAGTAATGCTATTAATTTTTAACAGTTAGGAAACCTAGATTAAATTAATAAAAATTGCCAATGTAACTTAAGAATTCATGGTTTCTGGGATTAGACCGTTTCAAAATGGAATAATTTTCCGACGTTTCGCCTTCGATTGCACGAGTCATTTTCAGGGATCTTTACTTCACGAGATCGGAACACTAAATGAGCTCGGTTTCTTTTACATTTACAACATGTCCAGTAGAATGTTGTCAGAATGAAATCATTTTTTATTTCATAAGACTTAGATTACAAGTATTGAAATAGTCAAATTAAAGTAAAAAATAATTATCATTTAATTAAATCACTAGAAATAAATTTAAGTAAACTATAACCTACATTTAAGTTTAAAGTAAAATTCAAAGTATAAATAAGGACAAATACCAAGACCAATAACAACTGCAGAGACACCAACAAGAAATAGTAAAAGTAAATGCAAAAAACAGCATAACAATAGAAGAATAGTTTAAAAATTGTGCATACAAAATTCTGACAACGAACAGAATACAATAGTTTGAAGTAATGTTACGTTTAAATTTTATAATGCTTGCATGATGCTTTTTGTCATCCGGCAGATGGTTATAGACTCTAAGAGACGTAAATACTAGCCCTCGATTTATCAAAAACGTCTTAAATTGAGGCATGTACAGAATGGCCATTTTATGGTGATACAGTACCTTATCTAGAAAACGGTAATAGTTACGACAAAAGGTTAAATACAAAAGTTGTTTGGACTCAATTAAATTTTTATTTTGTTTCACTTTTGCTTATACAGGGTGTTTCGTTTTGACGTGACACATGTCAACTTTCTTAATTTAAACGGGACATCCTATATATTATTACACGTTTCGATTCTACTGTTAATTTGCGAAAATTTTTATGATAACATCTATATTTGAACTCTTTATCGTTTTTGAGTAAATTGAGTTTTTATAATTTAAAAAAAAAACATATTTTTAAAAAAAAAAAATTTTTATCTATAAAACTTTAATGGAACTGACTAATATCCTAAACCTACATTACTAAGGGTTCAATTCAACGAGTTTCCATGATGGTCTTACCAATTAATATACAGGGTGTTAAAATGGAGAGCAAAACAAACAGAACTTTAAATGTAAAAATCTCCTGTTTTTTGAATGGAACACCCTGTATATTTTTATTTCAGCTGATTCAGCCTTTAATTACCTATCATTACTTATATATATGTCCTATACCTAAAATGAACAGTTTCGATTTTATTAGCCGTTTTCTGATTTGACTATTTTTTTTTAATATAAGTAACCAGATGAAGTGGGTTAAAATCAAAATGTCGTAAACTAAGCCTTATTCTCATTTCCTTTACACAGATAGCGACTATAAATAATGTTAGAAAATACAAATAAAAGTGAAATATTATGTAATTTATGTTCTTATTATTTAGTGTTTACGAAAATAAGAGAGACAAAAAATATCTTGTGCCACACGGTATAACTAATAACTAACTGAGTATTAAACATAATTAAAACAGATTATAAAAAATTTTCGATATGGCCACCATCCATTGCGATACATGAAGTGTAAATAGCCTCCATTTTTCGAATAGCGTTCTTTACCGAATTAGATGCATTAAAATTATTGATCTCTTCCCTGATTTTTATTTTTAACTCATTTCTATTATTAGCTCTATTTTTATAAACTTTATTTTTTAGTGCACTCCACAAAAGAAATCTAAAGGGCTTAAATCAGGGCTTCGTGGTGGCCAGGATATTAAACCATGTCTTCCTATCCACAATGGAAAATGTTGATTAAGGAAATTTACTACCGGTGCAACCGTGTGGTAAGGGTCGCTATCCTGCTGAATAATGATATTTTCTTGAATATTTGCTGGCAAGTCGTTGATAAGGGGCATGATTTCATTTCTAAGCAGCTCCAAGTATCTTTCGCCATTTAACGACCTGTCAAAAAATATTGGTCCGATAATACGGTCGCAAATAATTCCGCACCACACATTTACCGTTTGACGGCCTTGTTTTTTAATTACTTTTTTAGATGTTTATTAGTTTGAGACCAGTAATGAATGTTTTTCAGATTAAAAATACCCGCCGTATTAAATGAGGCCTCATCAGTCCAAAGCACTTTTGAAAACAACACATTTTCGAACTGCCGGTCCATAATATCACAACAAAAAGTCAATCTTTCATTAAAGTTTAATTGTGATAATAATTGAGTTGGAAGAAATTTATAAGGATGATAACCATTCACCTGCAGTGTTTTTTGAATACTTCCTCTACTGACACCTGCAATGTCTCTGTCAGCATCTCTTTGGGATCTCTTCATCATCATCTTCCTTGAAATAAAGTAAAATCTCCAGTTGTTTTTCCTCAGTGAGGACAAAATTGTGACGATTTTTCTTAGAGTTTTTAAGGACATCATTTTCCAAATCACGCACAATTCGAAAAATATAGTCCTGGAGGGAACTCGATTATTAGGATATTCCCTCGAATATTCTCTAAGGGCTAACCCTGGACTTTTATTATTTTTTATGAAACAGTTGTATAATTTCAAACGTTCATCTAAACTATATAAAGCCACCTTTTAAGAAATTTCGCAGCAAAATTTTTGACAAAAACGACAAACAGAGCAAATGTCCACTTAAGTCACCACAATTGCATTAGGTTATTTCCTAAGCTTATCTTGATTTTTTTAGTTTCTAATCTCATTTACTGGCAAAATTCCGGGATAAATCAGAAAATATACAAGTATATACAACTAATGATAAGTAATTGAACGCCGAATCAGATGAAATAAAAATATACAGGGTGTTCAATTTGAAAAACAGGAGATTTTTACATTTAAAGTTCTATTTGTTTTGGCTCTCCATTTTTAACACCCTGTATATTAATTGGTAAGACCAGCTTGGAAACTCGTTGAATTGAACCCTTAGTAATGTATATTTAGAATATTAGTCAGTTCCATTAAAGTTTTGTAGGTAAAAAATTTTTTTTAAAAAAATATGTTTTTTTAAAAAAATTCTAAAAACTCAATTTACTCAAAAACGAAAAAGAATTCAAATATAGATGTTATTATAAAAACTTTCGCAAATTAACAGTAGAATCGAAACATGTAATAATATATAGGATGTCCCATTTAAATTAAGAAAGTTGACATATGTCACGTCAAAACGAAATACCCTGTATAAACAAAAGTGAAATAAAATAAAAATTTTAATTGAATGCAAACAACTTTTGTATTTACCTTTTTGTCGTAACTATTACCGTTTTCTAGATAAGGTACTGTATCACCATAAAATGGCCACCCTGTACAGCTTATTAGCATTACGAGTTTCATACTTATTTACGTCGCATAATTTTTGAAATTTTGATACATCGTTCATGTTTCTTAAGCGTAGGCGATATGGATCGTCTAGTTTCTCCAATATAGACATCGCCACAGGAACAAAGAATTGCATATACTCCTTCCGTTTGAAAAGGAATAATGTCCTTTGGCGATCGCAAACGTTGTCCGATTTTCTTGTGGGTGTTGAAAATTGTACGTTGTACAATTGTATGTTGGACAGGCGAAGTAACCTTGTAATCTTTTCTGTAGTTTCGTGTATAGATAACAGAACTACATTTTCTCTCGGTAATTCCTTATTAGTATCATTTCGTGGAATAGGATTATTATATTTTCTAATTGATCGTCTAATATCACCAGTCCCTCTTAAAGCGTGAGTCAGTTTCTCTGTTTCCGATTGTAAAAAATTTTGGTCACAAATCGCGAGGGCTCTGTAAACCAATGAATTAATAACTGTTGCTTTTGTGCTGGATGATGACGGGCATTTGCATTTAAGTACCTGTTCGAATGCGTTGGTTTTCTATATATAGAGTGCCCCAAAGAATCATCCCCTTTCATTTGTACAAGCACATCTAGAAATGGAATCGTGGCTTCTGATTCAATTTCCATTGTAATTTTGATGTAATTGATGAATTTTTTGTAATTCAGATGATCAAGAAACCCAGGGACCATGTGGCTTCCTCCTCAAAAACTTTCATGAAGATATTGGCTTCCACTGGTGACAGCGGATATCCCATGGCTCCTTCTGAGGTTTGCTCATAGAACGTTCCTTGAAAGACAAAATACGTTGATGTAAGATATGCTTCAGTTAGATCTAAAAGTGAATTGTCAGTTTTATTATGGTGAAATAAGTCTGATATTATCGAAATTGAGTCATTTATAGGCACATTCGTATATAGCGATTCTACATCGAAACTGACTAAGACATCTTTGGGATCTAATTGGATTGATTTTAGTTTTTCTACAAAATGCGCAGAGTTTCTAATATATGAATGTGTTTTTCCTGTAAAATTATTAAAAATATTTGAAAGATATTTACCAAGTTTGTAAGTAGGAGATGCTATTGCATTGCCGATAGGTCGAAGTGGTACATTAACCTTGTATATCTTTCCTTGAATATCTATCCTTGTGTATATTGTGTGTGACATTAAGAAAGATGTCAAAACTTTTGGCGATCAGAGAAACTGACTCAAGCCTTAAGAGGCAGTACATATTGCACTGAGGATATTAGATGCTCAATTAGAAAACCTAATAATCCTACTACACGAAATGATACTAATAAGGAATTACCGATAGGAAGTGTAGTTCTTCCATTTATACACGGAACCACAGACAAGATTGCTAAGTTACTGCTCTATCTAAACACCAACATTCTACTTGACATGCCATAAATGTAAAAGAAACCAAAGTTTTTGCATCGGTTTCGGGATTCTATAAACGGAAAATTAAAGAATCTATTGAAATTTATAAGCACCCTAACAATTTTAATAGAGATACGGGCTTCAGTCTACATCATACGTGGACACCGATCGTTACAGTGAGTCACGGTTCACAGTTCAACTATAAATAGCTGGCCTGGGTCTCTCGAAGCTCATTCAGTGTTCTGATCTCATGAAGTAAAGATCCCTGAAGATGTCTCGTGAAATCGAAGGCGAAACGTCGGAAAGTGTAAGTAATTCACCACAGCCGTGAAAGCTTTCCTTCTATGTTTGCCAAAATAACGTATACAGTTATAGAAAAAAAAAATTGGCTTTTTCTCAAAAGACAGAAGCACCATATTATATTTAATATATATTTAATTTAAACAAAAACCTATATTCGTCAAATATTTACCAACATTTACGAAATAAGGGTTTGTTTAAGAAGAACAAATATTTATTGTTTATTAATGCATCGTTAATTTTTCACATGCATATTTTAGATGTGAGAGAATCTTTAAAATAATCAAAATACAGCTTTTTGGGCTCTAAGTTTAAGTCAAAGTTACTTAAATCTTATTTAGTTTTACTTTTTCGACTGACAATGGGTTGGTTTTGCCATGGTTTCCACCATAAACCGAAAATGAGCTATATCCAATGGCGTAGCTATGCTAGGGCAATTCGGTGCGGTGCACTGGGGCCCCAACTACAGAGGGGCTCCTGCCTCTGACTCAGCGAAAGCCAAAAGACTTGAGGACCTGACCCCTCTCGAAAAAATATCTTTCCGTGTTTAAACTTACCTTAACGTATCTAAACTTATTTAGTCTCAAAATATTTTTGCCCCGACTCCGATAATCTAGTTTCGCTACAAAATATGAGCATAATGTAAACGTCAAAAAAGGCTACCAATACCTATGGCCCTTTAAATGCACCTTTATTTATTCCCTAAATAAAATAACAATTCCGCCCCATGCAATCAAGACAGCTAGCCAAAATGTGATTTTATGATTTTCAGCAGTTCGATCGCCACCTTGGAATATTTTGGGTCTCTGAACCAGACGGCATGACGTCACATTGGTTTGTTACAACTTACTAGTTTTTTATTAGTTTTATTTCATACGATCTATTTTATGTTACACTATTACTTTTATAATATAATGGGTGTTTAAAAAAATATGCGCCACCGTTTACATGAAGATTTTCGTTTTCAGAGTTCATATGAACATGAGTCCGTAGATGCTTGGTTGTGGAGATACGGGGTGTTAAAGTTTAAAAAAAAATATGATTTTTTTGAGGATGAGTCACCATCCTTATTTAAAAATTTCTAGCTTCATTGTTTAGGACTTAGGCAAAAATACACAAAAAATGTCTCTTAGTATTTTATAATACAAGTCGTTTTTTGTACTAGATTTAGAAGGAGTCAGAATTGCTTAAATTTTGACTCCATCTAAATCACTAATAAGCGATTCCTTTGATTATTTCAAGAAAAAAAGTTTTAATATGTCTCACATGTCCTATGTTTGAGATACATGGTGTTAAAGTTAAAAATGGCATTTTTTTACCTTATTTTTGCTGGATATAAAAGTTTATCCAGCATCTCAAAAATAAGGTATTTGAGGACATAATTATTAAAAAAAATGTTTCTTAAAATGATCCAAGGAATCACATTTGTAGAGTTTTGCATCAAAATAGAATTTCTTTTTTTTTTTCGAAAACGACTTATCGTATCCCAAACCGTAAGAGGCAATTTTTGTGTATTTTTAGTAATTTTGATAATTAAAAAAAAAAAAACCAGCAGGGTACAATTTTTGTAATAAGGATGCATGATTACCCATACCTACGCCCTTCGTTGAAATAAAAACTGTTGAATACTGTCAAAATATAGCCTTTAAATACCTATGAGGTTGTGTCAAAGCTTAATCAAATAGCTCTTAGTGTTTCGGAATTATCAAATTTTTTTTTTTATTTTAGCACCCTGTATCTCGAAAACCAAGCATCTGCGAACCCACGTTCATATGAACTTTTCGTTTTATTTTTTTACAGAGAATCTCTCTTTCAACGATGGAGAGTGTTTTTGAAACACTTTATTGCTTTGAATTACTGATTCCCGAGTCCCCCTAACTCCACTCCCTCTGGGACAATTTCTCGGAAAAAAGGGGCCCCCTAAAATATCTTGCACCGAGGCCCCAAGGCTCCTAGCTACGCCATTGGCTTTATCATTTAAAACAATTATTTACTAAAATCTGTTGCATGTTAGGGTCGATAAGAACCTTTTTTGCCTTCAAATAAATGCCATAAATAACTTTTGTACGTCCATAGTTTACTTTTGAACACTCTCAATTGTATGCCAGTTAAAAAGAAACTGCGACTCTGAGCATAAAAATGGTGCTGCAGAATAGAAGTTTGAGTTTATAAACGATATTTAAATAAAAAATTGGTCATCTTTAATAAATATTTGTTTAACAAAAATGATAAAATAACAAAAATTTATTCAGAATAATATTTTTATTTTTTCATTAGACTAAATAAATTTCAAATAATCAAATTAATTTAAAACAAACATCATTTGTATAACTAAAACAAACATTATTTGAGTCAAATAAAAATTAAGCAAACAATTATTAATTGAACTTTAATTACCGACTTTTTTTTCAGTGAATATTTTATCTAGAAAAGGGTATAAATACCTAATTATCTTTAAGCTTAATTTTAAAATGTTTTTCGAATATACAGAGCCATTTTCTTATACAAAATTCAATCAAATCTTCTTTCAAAATAAATTTAAATTTATTATCAAACATGTCCATGTCATTTAATGAATATAATATCTGTTAAAGGTTGAAGTAACTAGACTGCAGTCTCGGCTAGACCAGCCACCAGGGACCCCGAATCCTATAAGAATCACAGTAGCATCCCTAGACGAGTATAACACATTGTTGCAGCAAGGTTTAGATTTCTATGGTGCCACGTACTTTCCTACAGAACCACTGAAAAAAGATATGTTGAAAGGCAGTAAGGAAGGTAAGATCATTGAAAGTTTAGCAGAAAACAATTGCAGTAACTTTAAAGAGCTGATAGCTATACAAGTTAAAGGACTGAAGAATGGGGGCAATTGTTATTTCGTGAAGGAATATATTTACATTTATCGTTTTCGACTTTCTACCTTTAATTTTTTACTAGATAATCTCAGCTTCAGAAAAATCGACTATTAACTAAAAAATTTTGGAAGGTTTCTATATATAAATCCGAGAGTTTACGAAAACGAGTCTCACGTCAAAACTTTAAAATCGAAAGCTATGAAAAAAGTTCTATGATACATGATAACCGCCGAAAAAGTCAATTAATTTTTATGACCTTTGATTAAACTTCACTTGTAAGTTACTTACAATACAGTTCTATTCAGAGAAAAGTGGTACAAGTCTTATGAGTTGTTTTCATGACATTTGCTTGCAACTGGCTTTTTTTATAGACATTCTATCTTGAAATCCAAGTTCTACATTTTGATCGCGTTGAAACGGCTCGCATGGGAAACTGTTGGTGATATTCCCTTCTCTCTGCATATGCATTTTTGTTATTCTTATAAAATATCCGCAGAATATCGCATTTTTTCTCATCTGAGTATGGGATTCTCTAAAGACATTGATTGAAAGTCTACCTGACATTAAAACATTGTGAAAACAAATGTTTCTTAAAATTTATTTTAAACCGTTTAACTTCTATTTTAGACACTTTTTTCCAAACGTCAAATGAAAAAGTTAAGGGGGGGGGTCAATATATAAAAAATACGCTGGACCAGACCCCCTTTAAATATTTGAACCAAATTTTCTAACACTCTGTATAATTTTATATTGTTCCAGGTCTTCTCCCTGTTTTCGATTCGGCGGGGTTTTCCAGAATACCTCCACCACCAAGCCGTACTCTGAAACCAGCACGTTCCTAAGTCTCAACGACCACGGAAGGACCATCATAGAATTCGTCAGACGTCGTTCGAGATTTTGATAATGATACATATTAACACTGGCATCTGAAACAATCAATATAAATTATTTTCTCTTTTTTTCTGTAAGCTGAATTTGTTGCTACTTGAGGCTAAATATATTTAGTTCACATAATTAAACAATATAATATGTATTCAGATGTTAATGTTGTGCTAAATTAATTTACACTGTCTTCTTTAAGTACAAAGTTTATGAACTTTTAATTATTTTGAAACCTTTATCATTGATATCAACATTTTTATTTACTTTGATTGCACCTATAATAATAGATTTATATTGAATTTCAATGGACTTTTTTTTACCTGCAGCACAGAAAATCCCAATATACATAATATTTGAATTACACAAAAAATTTCTTCCATTTCAAAAGTGCAAATTTTGTTAAACATGACGTGGTATGAGCTATGATAATTTAGGATTATAAATTAATGTTTCGATAACCAGACACAGTACACAAGATCAACTTGTATTTGCTATTTTAACTAAAAAAAAAATCGGTAAATTTTTTTACGCGGAACTTCCCTATGATTTTTTTCCATTTGTTTGGAATAGGGAAGTTTGATCCAATTTAGTTCAGTACATAATCACAGTATATATGTGTTACATATACTGTCTTTTATTTTATTTGTTCCAACATATTGGATTCCCATCAATATTTTACCATTTTCTTTTTACCTATGCCACACTTGACTTTTGGGCATAATTTAGAATAAATTCAAAATTAATTTTGAATTTATACATAACACATACCGCCATTTGGCTACGTCATGTTGAATTTGTGCCAGTTTATCCCACTTTCACATCTAACTTTTCTGCAAAATTTAGTCAATTGAAATAGATTTTTTTACGTTGATTCTTTAAAAATTTTATTTGGCCGCCATTTAGTTTGGACATCTTAAATTTAAACCCAAATTATCCATTTTAAAATGCGAAACGTCGACAATTTAAAAAAAAAAAGACTTTTGTTTTTTTACTGGATCCTAACCACAAATAATACACTACAATAACATAAACACAAGAGGATCGTTAACGATAACCATTTAGAAACTAATATCTGGAAAATATCTGCGGACCAACGTAATAGGTAAAGACTGATAATATGGGTTTCATGCAGGATATAGAATCTATATATGTGTCCTGAGGATGCAACAATAAAGTTGCGAAACGTTGATAATAAAAAAAATACTTTTGATTTTGTTTTATTGGATCCTAACTTAAAGAGTGGTCTATTATTTGAAGTTAAGATCCAGTAAAAAAAACAAATCTCTATTTTTAAATAATCGACCTTTGCTACTTTATTGTTGCATCCTCAGTACACATATATAGATTCTATATCCTGCGGAACGTTGATTATTTAAAACTAGACTTGTTTTTATATAGTGGACCCTAATATCAAATAATACACCACTGTAACATAACAAAAAGAGGTTTGGTAACGAAAACCATTTAAAAACTTAAAATCTAGGATTTCATATATTTATATGTGGACCAACACAGTAGGTAAAGACTGATAATATGGGTTTCATGCAGGATAGAGGATCAATATATGAATCCTGAGGATGCACAAAAGTTCCGAAACATCGAAAATTTAAAAAAACTTGTTTTTTTTACTGAATCTTAACCCCAAATAATACACAAACAACATTTTTTTAACATTGTTCAGCCATATTGGATTTTTACCAAAATATTATCAGGTCATTCCCATATGACCCTTAATTTTTGGTCAAAATTTGAAGTCAATCTTTTTTAGTTTTTAAGCTATGCAGCGAACTGACAGATAGGCAGACAGACCGACAGACATCTAGTGACGCTAAAACGTGAAGATATTATGTAAAACCTGAGAGGGTGATTGTTTTACGATTACGAAAATTTTATTTGGCCACCATTTAAATAAATAAATAAATAAATAAATAATGCCTTTGTATTACGAAGTAAATCACAAAAATAGAAATCCGATGTGAGTGGCGGTATCCAACTAAAGCTGCTCTAATACAACCACCTAACTAAGTCACTAAAAAGCTAAATTTAATAAAAATTAGTACATTATTGAGACATATTAATTTTAAACAGTAATTCACAAAAGAATATTAATTATACATAAGTTCAAGTGTGTATTACAATGTCAATTTATTTAATTTATACATATATTGAAACAAATATACATATATACTTAATAACAATACACTGTTTAAGTTACATCCTTGTGCACGCAGGGAGGAACAAAAAATTAAAATAAAACAAAAAGAAAAGAAAAGATCACAATATTCTAACACGGTGGTCTAAAAGCCATTTCTTAAACCGTTTTCTAAATGCGAAGGCATTAGGAGCCCGTCTGACGTCGTTTGGCAGGCTATTGTACAGCATAACAGCACTGTAATTAAAAGAGCGCTGGAACAGAGCTGTGGAATGTCTGGGAACATTATAAAGTTCACGATGATGGGTGTGTAGATGGTGAACATCAGAGCTTCTGATTAATTTATTAAAGAGATATGTAGGGATTTGGTGTTGTCGAATTTTATAAACAAGTAATCCTAAATGAACCTGAAACCTTTCCTTGATTGTGAGCCATCCTGATTCACCAAGGGAGGGGGTAATATGATCTTATTTGCGCAAACCAAAAGTAAATTTAAGACATGCATTCTGGAGACTTTCCCTGTGCCTCTGAAGCAGTGCAGGCCAGTATACTATATCACAATAGGTTAAATGGGATAAAATAAGAGAATCTGTCAGTCTCAGTCTCGCATTCCTATCAAAAATATCCATGCACATATAACAGTCTGAGTTTACCAAAGGTTTTTTGTATAAGAGATGTAATATAAGAGGCAAAACGTAAGTCGGAGTCAAAAAGAAAGTCCCAGGTTCTTTACAGTATCGGTGGCAACTAAATCTACGTTATTAATTAAAATTTTAAAAAGTGGGTTTGTAAGTACCCTGTCTCTACCCCTACCAAAAACTATCATTTGGGTCTTAGCCTCGTTAAGTATTAACTCATGAGATCTCGAGACTGCGAGTATTTGTTCTAGGTCAGAATTAATTTTATAAACAGCATTATCACCTTCCGCAGATGGAAAAGAAAATTATACATGCGTGTCGTCTGCGTACTGGTGAGAATGGCAGTGTTTTAAGAATTTATGAGAATCCGCAGTATATGAAAGTAATCTTTAATAAGATTTAAGGAAGAATTGCCGAAGCCAAAATATTTAAGTTTAGTCTCAAGTACTTTATGATCAATGGTATCAAAGGCTTTGCTATAATCTAACAAAATTAAACAAGTACAAAGATTTTTATCGCAAGCAGTGCAGATATCGTCAATGATATTTAATAAAGCGGTTGTTGTGCTATGGTGGCTACGGAAACCAGACTGCGTTGAAGGAAGTATATTATTTAGATGAACAAAGGAACTTATTTGAGACGCCATAACTCTTTCTAAAATTTTTGGAAAGGGTTGGCAATATACTGATTGGACGATAGTGGGACAGATCAGAGGTATTAGCTTTCTTAGGCACAGGAACCACAATGGCAGATTTCCAATCCTTAGGAAAAAGTCCTTGGCGAAGATATTTGTTAATAATAAATGTAATATGCGGAGTTAAATAGGGAGTTATGTAAAGAAGCATTTTTAAATTGATACCATCACTACCTACAGCATTTGTTTTTATTTTGTGAATAATTTTTTTCTACACATTCTTCAGAAATTTGTGTAAACTGGTAATCTTTGTAACAACCAAATCTTTGAGCTATATAATGTTTAGTTAGAAATTCCTGGTTATGACCAACGACTTGTGGTAAGGAGTTAGTAGAGGAAAAGAGCCAAATATCGGATACTTTTTCCTTTTAACTTGTAAAATCCGATCGGTTAACTACAGCAGAGTTTTCTTTTATAAAATTTATGTAGAAAGCCTCCCTTTTTTGATTCGATAGTGCTTTATAACCGAATTTTCAAAAATTTTGAAAAAAAGTAAAAACTACTATAATAGTGTAAAACACATAATTTTAAAACAGGTATCCTAATATCGGATAGTAGGGGTTCTCAATATCGCACTGTCCGGAACATTCAAACCAAACAAAGCGACTCAATATTTTTAAAACACTTTTATTATTGAAATGGCACATATTTAGTATAAAAAAATTTTGTTCGATTTTAAAGAGAACAGTACAACCTATTGATCAAACGAAATTCACAAACAAATGTTTTATGTTCTCCAATCCCGGCACACACCTCATGGCTCCAACGAAAGCACATAGTGCATCGAATCATGATTCTCCCCTAGTGTCTTGAGAATACAAGTTTAAACAATAAAAGCATTCGGCATATTCGTTATCCACATCATTATCGTCACTAGTGTCTATGAATTCTATTTCCGCATCGTCATCTTCACTTGATGAGCTAATATTCTTATCAATTCGTTTTGTTTTTTTCTTTCTATCATCTTTTTTGGTAAACTGAACTGAAATTTTTTTAGTGACAACCTTAGTCTTTGATTCTTCTGACTATATCATCTTCCAGCTGCTTTTTATATGGAGACTCAGTTAATGATCGCGGCCGTACCATGTTTTCTTCCTTTATTAAGATTGAAAAGAGCATGTGGGCAAAGGACTTATTTCAGCTGGTTTAACAAACACTCTATTAGATGTCGGAGTCGATGAGCAACTTGGTAAGGATAGTCTTCCTATATTACTTTCCGGACGAAGCTTTTTAGCTAGCGTAGATAACGGAACATCGTCATCAGTGCTAACGTCGCCACCAGTGTCTTCAGTTTCAGGAAAAGCATCTCTTTCAGTTCTTAAATATGTGGCAAAATCGTCATCTCTAAAAACGTTTTTATTTAATGGAAAGATACCACATTTTCAGCAATCCGTTCACTGCAACCTCCACACTAGCGGCCCGTAAGTAGGCTCTTCCCATCAACTCTGCCACTTGATATGCAGTTACTACTCTGCCCGGATTATGCTTTAGCCAGGTTTCTATTTCCACCGCATAATATGCCTTGAATGGAGACATAAAGGCTACATCCAGAGGTTGTAATTTGTGAGTGCTGTGTGGAGGCAAACAAACTATGTGAATATAGCTGTCTCTGGCTAGGTTAATCACGTTAATGTTTCTAGTATGCGAGTAGTGGCCATCGAGAATTAAAACGACTGGATCTTCCTCAGACGGTTTTACATGCTTTATAAAGTGATGAAGCCAGGATGTCAAAATATCTTGTTGCATCCATCCAGATGGATGACATTTTGCAACTGTTCCTGGTGGAGCTCCATTAAGCAATTCCGGTTTCATGTTTTTCCTAGGGTAAATAAGCATCGGGGGAACGTACATACCTGTCGCATTCATGCAGGTCACTACTGTCACAAGTGCCCCCCTTTCTGATGTTGTAAGGGCACCCACTTGCTTTTTTCCTCGTAGGCTTAGTACTTTCGTATGTTTATGCTGCACGGTGGTCACACCTGTTTCATCAACATTGAAAATCCTAGACGGATCCATTTTAATTTTTTCAAGGACAGATTCTAATAGCTTGAAAAATGAATCGCAGTTTTCTTTTATAAACCATTTCACCCTTGCTGCAGATACACCTTGTGGTTTTCTAAATCGTAGCTCCGGATGTCAAAAACAATTTAAGCCACTTTTTACCAGCAGATCCCCATTTTGTGAAAAACGGGATGTGGCAGTCCATTCTTTAAGAAGGCTAGCTGAAGGCAGTCTTTTAATATCAACTGTAGTCAGACCATAGAACCATTTTTCCATATCAAAACAGTACTCAACCAATAAATCTTCAATTTCTTTTGTTAACGTGGGGTTTCGGCCTAATGTTGTCGCTATTTCATCCGCACTCTTCCCGGACTTGACGACCTTGACGTAGTCGACTAAAGTACTTCGAGGTACGCCAGACGACTTCGATGCTTTTAAGTAACCCATCTGTTTATTCCTTACGGCTCCGATAGCTGCTTTCATGGAATCGGCATCCCATTTTTTCTTTGGGCCATCTGAAAAAATAAATATTTTAACTTAAAAATGGTCTCCTAATATCGGATATATGCGATATTGGGGATATCTAACTGTGCGGTAATAGGCTACTTAACCTCAAAAATGTATCACGAAGTTTCGACAACAAAGGATATTTTTCTAAAAATATGTATATACCACAAAGATCCTACATACCTTATTGATATAATCGCACTCAGAGAGTCTCTGATAACTGCACACTTTCGCAACAGCAATTTGAAGTGTCGTTTAAAAACTTGCTATTCGGCTAAACTAACCACAGACAAGGAAAAATGTCCAGTAGAAACGACACTCGCGTCTCTCTACTAGATATTTCGTAGATGTCAAAAGTTACTAGCCTGCCACCGCGGACAGATGGCAAGGCTTAGAATAATGAAATAAGGTAGTGTGCGATATTAGGAGCCTATCCGATATTTGGCTACTTTCCTCTAATAAAAATATTAAAATCGTCAGCTGAACCATTTTCGAAGTTAATTAAATTGTTACGTTTGCGTGAATTTAAGTTTAAGTATTGAATCGTACGCCAAAAGCTCTTGGGGTCTCTTTTAAATGTATACTGAAGGTAGGCCCTTTTTTCGACTTACATTTCACTAAACCGCCAATTTGTTTCGCCATAGTGGATTTTTACCAAAATATTATCAGGTCATCCCCATATGACCCTTAATATTTGACCAAAAATTGAAGACAATCGGGTAAGTAGTTTTTTAGCTACGCAGCTAACAGATTGACAGACCGACGGAATTGAGAAAACATGTTTTTCGTCATCTAGGGACCCTGAAACGTGAAGATTTTAAAAAATCTCGGAGAGTGATTTTTTCACTATCACAATACTTCCCTTTTAAGAGGGAAGTAACAATGTAAATTAAAATCTCAGAAAAACACAAATTTGACAGAAAGTCAAAGATGACATGGTTCTGCATAATTCGCATTCGTAAAATATTAATTGATTTTATTGATGTTTTTTCTCTATTTATATATTTTATCGGCTCTGTTAGTGTTGGTTCTATTTTTTTATGCAATATTTTTAATCAAAATGTGATTTTTTCAGATAATTATTAAGAGTGGAATACGTTCCTGGAGGATTACCTATCAAAATAATCAAGACTTATAATGCAACACTTATTTTTAACATTAATTTCAAATGCATGTTTGTTATTATTCAACCGATTATAACAAAGTTTTTTTACCTAATAGGTCGTTTTTTTACTTTCTGCCCTAGACAGAGTTGAAAATCTTGTTGTATTATACTGGGAAAACTAAAAATGACGTGAGCACGTAAATAAACCAAGAATACGACTGACAAAAAGAGACGGGGCATGCAGATTTTATTTTTTTTCATATGCTACGGATACATAAACGTTTACTGTATCACATCACTAAGTTTGAAACTTTAATTTTTAATAGGGGGTGAATAAAAAGATATACACTTTAAACTATAATTTAGAAATATGGTTAATTAAAAATACACTTAGTCATTGAACATTTTTAGTTATTTAGAGATGTACTCATAATTTTAATTTCCTTGAACAGTGTTGTCAATTTCAATTATACAAGATTATTTATTTTTATGCCTTGGTCTACACATCAAGTAAAAAAGAAGTAAAGCTAATTTTAGAGCTACTGTATGTCGTCGCAAGGTTTGACATTTGGAGTCTTAATACAGGGTAGATTGAATTCTATAAGGTACAAATGGTTTATTTTACATTTGAGGACACAGATACAGATTTTCTCAAAGATGGTGCCCATTAAATATACACTAATAAACACTTAATATAAATGAGTTTTTATTACTAAAGATAAAATAGAAACTATACCAAAGAAATACAAAAAAATAAAACGACAAAGTAATACAAAAGCTTAATAATAATAAATGTTAGCTTTGCTAGCTCTAATGCATTGCTCAATTCTTCTTGGCATGCTTTCAATTTGGTTGTTTATATGATGGTGTGAATTCCATTCTATTCCTCCAGAGCGGCTTCAATAAAGTTGGCATTTTCGACAAGATTAAGTCCCAGTCCAAACTTGATATTCCTTCTACTTCTTGACAGCCCTGGCTCTCGTCCTGGAACTTGCCAATCGTGAAAAAACCTGTTGGTCATCGGATATTAAACCAATCCTGGTTTCATGGGAAAACATTAATATAACTTAATATCATTATATTAGACTCATTTTACTAATAATTGATGCCTATGTGATGATATTTTTTTTTGGTTAGAATATACTAGGACTTTTTTTTTTTGGTTCTCGTACAACAAAGATATTGTAGGTTTATTTTTAAAATCTTATGCAGGTAGCTGTAGGTTTTGGTAGATATATTTTTTTCTTTTTTATATATTATATAAATTCTATATTCCTTCATTTATATCGTTCTTCTCTAAATCCTTTACCTTTTCTTCATCTGTGCTGAGAGTTTTTAAATGTCTTTTAAGTATAACCCACATCAATGTTCGTTCGATAATTTCACATTTCGACAGTTTTAAGGAGTATTACGAAAACAAAAACTTTGAGTTCATAGGTGTCACAGAGAGTTGGTTACGTTCAGATATCTCTAATGGGACAATTAATTTACAAACCTATAATTTAGAAATAAATGACAGATAGGACCGTCGAGGGGGAGGTGTGGCTGTTTATATCAAGGACGGTCTCAAATATGATGTTATTCTGACCGAAAAGTTTGATTTTTTAGAAAGTATCTGGATAAAGATGTTTTTTAAAAAAGTACTAAATTATTATTGGCACTATTTATAGACCTCCAAATTCTGAAATTGCCTCTTTTTTAAATACATTCGAAGACACGTTAATTAATATTTCCTCCTCATATGAAAACATTTTTTGCATACGCGATTTTAACACGGATAACTTAAATTATGAGAGCCCTTTGACAAGGCAGCTTTTGCAAACTGTGGAACTCTTTAATTAAGAACAAATTATTTTAGAGCCGACTAGAATTACCAATAGAACTCAGTTTTTAATTGATCTCATTTTCACGAATTGCGATAAAGTTGTGAATAAAGGTGTTGTTGATTGCCAGTTTTCTGACCATTGCTCAGTTTTCTGTCAGATTAACGTTCTTGCGACCCTAAACCACCTAATAAAATACTATATAGATCACTAAAAAATATTGATATAAATTTGTTTCAAAGGGACCTAGAAGCAGTAAATTAATGAGATATATAATATTGAAAATATTGACGAAAAGATAAACTTTTTAAATAATATATATTGGCCTTATTTAATAAGCATGCACCTATAAAGTACCTTACTGAACGCAATAAACCTCTCCAGCCATGGATTACAGAAAATATTAAACGCATGCAGAAATTAAGAGATAAAGCCTTTCGTGATTTTAAATCTAGTAAACTGCCTAGCAAATGGGATTATTATAAACAGTTAAGCAATTTAACAAATAAATCAATTACATTAGAAAAAAGCTTATTATAGGCATACCTTTCAAAATAGTTCCATAAAAATAAGTGGAAAAGAAGCTTAATAAAACTGAGGCCAGTAAATACAAAAGGAAATTCCGCAAGTTTTTAAAGATACAAATAAATTTAATTCATTTTTGTAAATTCAACCAAAACAAATAATTCGGTAAATAACGACCTACTAAATTTTTACTTAAATAACACTAAAATAATCTGAATGCCTTGTTTACTTTTAATACTGTAACGGAGAATGATATTCTTCAAATTATAATGAAAAATTAAAAAGTAAAGCTGTGGGCACAGATGATATTAATATAACTTTAATCTCCTGTTCTGCCCTCATATTATTGGTTTTATAACACACATTGTTAATGATTGTATTCTTCATGAATATTTTCCTGACATTTGGAAAAAAGCTATTGTCACACCCCTTCCCAAAGTTAGTTCTCCGAAGGATTTAAATACAATTTCGTTCAATAAGCATACTTCCAACGTTTTCAAAAATTTTAGAAAAGGGTGCTCGAAACTCAAATACGCATACATGTTAATCTAAATAATATTTTACCAACGAAACAATCCGGATTTCGCCCTAAACATAGTTGCGCGACGGGCAATGGCAGATGTTACTGACGATATCTTTTCCGCTCGAGACAATAACGAATAACAGCATTAATTTTACTGGATTTTAGTAAAGCATTCGATTTTTTAAATCATAAAATATTAATTTCTATGTTACACTATATAGGGTAAATGCGTCAAACATTATTAAATCATTTCTCTCCAAATAGATTTCAACGTGTAAAAATTGATAAAGAAAATTATTCAGATTTTCTAAAGTTGATTCTGGGT
>JAUTXW010004189.1:60000-72649 GCA_030620095.1 Kuschelorhynchus macadamiae | reverse complement strand
TAAACAAGAGGCAAGTTAAACCGAATTTTTCAAAACACTGCAACAATTAATGGATAAAATATAATCCTGTCGACAACTTATGAGTTCATTGTTTGTATTCAGTTGCGAGAATAACAGATGATACTGAAAAACCTTAGTTGCAATTTTTATCAGCTCATATACAGGGCGATAGGTCTAAGTTAGAGGTATCTCAAAAGCCAGATCAGACTCAGACAATTTTTTACAACTCAAAACAGGCTCATTTTGACCTAACCCTAAAACACTCTATAAAACCTAAACTAAGAGATATTAAGCTCCAAACTGAACAGAAAGATAAAAAAAAGCTTCATTTTGAATCCTTGCATGACTTTTTGGTCAACTCTTAATTTTGAAGTGAAATTTTTCTGAAAAAGTAAATTTTCTATTTTCACTCATAGCGTCTAGCGAAAAGTAATAAAAATAAAATTTATTAAGAAAAAATGCATATTTTCACATCTTTCGAAATATACAGGTTCCAGATTTTAAAGATTTTTTTTTGTATTTATTTTCACCCGAGACATTTTTTCGATCGAAAAGATCAGCTGAGGAACTTTTACAAATTTTAACCTAGTGCGCTCGTATTGGTATCAAAAGATAAAAAAAATAGATCATATCGTTTGTCATGAATAACATTTTTTCAAATTCCGAACGGAAAGGATGATTTTAATCGATTACGCGGCACAATAACTCTTTTAAGGCCACGGCGATGCTGCCCATTAAAGTACATCTGGAGTACTACTAAATACTGCAAGAATCCCCGCGCTAATTAAAATTAATTAATCGAATTTAGAAATTACCAACATTCCCAGAATGCCAATAGTGTAACTTCGCTCTGATTGGTCCAAACCTGCATTTCGCGCGGAGACCGTGGATTGGTAACAAAACCAGAATTTAGTAAGTTTTAACTTTACAAATGGTAAAGTCAATGCGTATAGCACCGTATTCAACGATAAGGAATTTTTCCTTCAACGGGGGATGCAGGCCGGAGATTCTATGTGAAATGTTGCATAACACTTAGCTCTAAAGTAGGATCTTTGCTCGTGTGATTCGCCAATAGGTCTTACGTCATACTAATCATATATGCTTACAGCTTGCTGAGGTAACCGGAAGAGCAGAAGATTTGTGCTTAATAATTATTTTGGCGAAATCTTACAATTATTTATTATTTTATTTGAAGTAATCCGGTTGTGCATTTAGTTCCCTTGAAGTCTTTGAGCCTTCAGCAGTGTTGACTTTAATTTTTTTTTATTTGTTTCTTTCAAAAAGTGAACTTACTCATAATATTCAAAGTTAATAATTTTTCTCATTGAGAATTGAACTATTGAAACATTTAATAACTTATTTGAACATTTAAACATTTTTGTAACTGAGTTGTGTTATATTTTAATGTGAATTAATTTTTGATAAATTGTTTATTGACTTACTGATCTCAACTGTATGTAGGCAATATTAGTGTTATCCGATAGTCTGTCCAAGTTCGCGACCCTTTTATTTATTAATTGCTGCTTTTAAATAAATAATTTGTGCTAATTTTTAGTGTCATTAAAAATAAACGAATTTTATTTTCCAATTTTGTCTAACATGATAGCTTTTCATTTACTATTACTTAGTATAAAGTGCTTTGCCTCACGTATTAGTATTTGTTATAACCAATTCTACGAAGCTCAAGTTCTGCCTTAATTGAGTCGAACTTTTTTCTAATCGTGGCATATCGAAACTGTGACTAATAAAGGTTTTGTCCTTGATTGGATGGTTCCTAAATTTATCAGATAAAACTTAGTAGTAAAGTACATGTACCGATCTCAACGGCTCAAATGGCTTTCCCGAATTAGGGCATATGTAGGTTAGGATAGTATTTAAGGTGTAGCTTCGTAAATTATTAAATTAAATTACGCTTTTTCAATATCCCTACTCTTGGCTCGATAGCAACTGAAACTTACGGGCTCTCTTAACGGTAAAGGCTCGTCTGGAATAGGTGCATTAGAACAACCGTACCTTATAATAAACAATTGAAAATTTAAATTCATTTATTATTCATTTAGTGCATGAAGCTTAATGTGCATGTTGTATTGGTATCTAAGACCTAACGTACAATAGAAATTCGCGACTAACATTTTCAAGGCGCGTGGAACACCTTGGTGGATTAATTATTATTGCTAAATTGTTTAAACAGAATTGAAGACATCGGTGCAATAACCAGGTAAGTCCTATTTTTTAAAATGCTGGGAAATTCAAAAAAACGTCATATTATTCATTTGACAAATGAAGGAAGTACACAATTTTTTGAAGATGTAAACAAAGCAACTAATAACTAATAAACAAGGTTTTTTTCTAGAAAATTAAATACGTAGCTATTTAAAAAAAATTGACGAACATTTGGACTTACCTGGTTGTTGCTCCGAAAATATTATTAAAAAATGTCAAAATAATGTACAAAACATTTTTATTAAGAAAATGTGAACAAAATAACGAAACTTAACAAAACTCAAACCATATCGGCAAATACATTACATAATAGAAGAATCAGAGTAATAAACATCTTCAACTGTGTCGTTGACCTCTTGCATCACTTCATTATTTTCTGGTTCTCCAAAGATCATTCTGTAATACCATAGATCAGCAGCTGGTACGTATTTAGACGAAAGGAGCTTAACATCAGCAGCTTTTTTCTCCTTCAGAGGCTAACTAGCTATCATTGGTAAAGTTGGAAGAGACAATGGCATATTTTCTTTTGTATATAAAACCTTGTAAAAAGTGGGACTGCCGTTGAGGTGCTGCATTCAACATAATTAACTCCTTTCTGATATTGAAACAATCGGTACGTAGAAATAGAAAACTTAACTTTTTCTTTGTTCATGAAAGTAGTTTTGAAGAAAGGTTTGAAATAGGTTGCAAAATCCATGATCATGTCCTGATTAACGTCAATAACTTTAAACTTCTTGGAAGTGGAGCGTACGAGGTGTTTCCACCCATCAGGGGTATGTACCCTTTCTTTACGTCTCTTAGCTTTTTCGATCTACGCAAACGAGCGGTCGCAGGGTAAAAACTGTGCCCTGGCTCTGGATACTGGTGGATAATCTTCGAAATACCCTTCTGGTTGATGTTTGTAAAAGTATACAAGTATTTTACTAATGTTTGATTCTCATTTTGGGCGAAGGCATTGTCGGAAAAAAGATATAATGTATGTACAGTCTCAGGCAGAAATGTATTTATATAATGATTCAGGAAGCTGATTACTTCATTACTCCCCTTTTTTGACGTAACTTCATCATACATGTAAAATACAGAAGTTCCACTTTTTGCAGAATGCACGCAAAAGTTATACACCCAGAGTTGTCGTTTATAAAAGACATCGCCAGCGGGAACATGGGGTAACGGCAAGCTCTGTTCATAATCAAAACATAGCACTTCGACAGAAGGGTCATTTAAGGCAAGTTGTGACTTCTCTTTTAATGAAGTATAAAATACTTTAGATTTACGAATGTGTAGCTGTTTCTCAACTTGCAATGAGGCTTTATTCTCAGTGCTCTGCTCTGCATTGATCATGTTTTGCAGACGATCACATGTCTGACATGTATCCGATCTTGGTGAGCCAAAACTTGTATTAAAGTTTTGCACAAAATAACGATGATAATAGTCGTAAGTTACCTGTGGTTTGCTTTTCTTTGCCTTCTTGTATGTTTGCAAAGACTATGGGCTCATATTTCTGACGACTTAGATTGGGTATCCAGATCTTGACATCCCTTCTTCAATATTTTCTTGCCTTTTGATTCAAAGCTCAATAAAACACTCTTTTTTATACCGCTAGGCCCGGGTCTGTTCTCGTCGCTCGGATGGTATTCGCTTCCTGACGACTGAAAAGGTTCGTCTTCAGACGACGACATTTTTGCACCAAAATTTACGTGTTAGGCCAAAAGCGCGACAAACCTTCCTGCACAACTTACTCCTGCATACTAAATCATACGTACATCTTGCCACGACTCTGCTACTCCCACTTCAGTCAAGTCCCCCACCACTAGAAACCGGTTCGGGCAAAAAACCAGGCATCTCCTGGACTTGCCTGGTTTTTGCTACCAATACTTGACCAGTTATGTGAAAAATCAATAGATTGCACGTTAGGAGCGGTGGACTTACCTGATTTTAACACCCAACAATCCGCAAGAATCTAAGGTTCGAGAATATGCATAAAAGTAAATTTTCATAATTTATGGACTTACCTGGTTATTGCACCGATGTCTTCAATTTTAATTGTTGATATTCTCAAATTTTTTTCTTTTAACCATGTTTGTTAAGAACTGTTATATTTTATTAATTGAGAAATTCTTTTGATAATTACTTTCGAATAAGCTTTGATAAAAAAGTGATTTTTGGACTTGGAACTGGAAAACTTGGAATGTTTGTCAAAAATTTGAACTGCTGATCGCTACCCGACGTTGTGGTTAGTCCGTAAGTGTTAATTGTAATTAATCAAAAGAATTATTTGATAACTTCCGGAGAGGACGTTGTATTTTATAACGTTGACGAAAAGAGGAATATTTCCCACCCAAAAACAACAATAAAAGTAAAAAAACAAAAAATAAGGCAATCGTTGAGATTTTAAAGAAAAGGTATATTTTTTAATCGTTTTGTATAACTTGTCAATAAGAGATGTATTGTTGTCCTCAGGACATTTAGTTGTCAAGAGTGTACTTACGGCAAGGTGTTTGTTGCTAGGTTTTCTTTTGGATTGCAAAGACAAATTTACTCAGTTGAACAAGCTTTAGATAAAAAAACTGTAAAGTGAATAATTGATTTAGTCAGAAAATCAATGAAGTAAACCTAAACTTTTGATTTTAAAGAAAAACTAAACTGGAGGTCCCTTGAAAGAATTTACGCCTAGTTTTCAGAAAGTAAGCCACTTTTGTCGATTTTTAAATTTTAACAAACATTTGTAAATTAGTGATAAAAATGTATTCCCCCGGCGTCCACGTCAGTAAGGTGAACGGAACGTAGTTAGAAATGTAAATTAGAAATGTATTTTAGCAAACTAAGTCATTTGAAAAAACTGACTTACTCTCCCACATAACACTTTACCGCTACTCTCAGAACTTGTTTCACAATTGTGGAATTTGGTAAAACTAAAAATAATTATTAAATAGCATATTTCGACAGACCACCTTCAGGTCTGTTTTTCAATAAATATGGCTTAATTCACGACCATCGACTTTTCTTCCCCTTGGAAATGGGACTCCCAATTTTCTTCGAAGCGGATGCCCACTTTCCATAGAGCAGCCGGGTAAATGTGGCGGGACCTCGACTAATCCTTCGGGGTCAGGCCCAGCCTAATAAATAATACCCTCATAAAAGTACTCCCTTAAGTAAGACTACTTGAAAAACGAGCATGATGTAGTTGCAATCTGATTGAACTTACACCCTGAAAAAATACTGAATCGGAAAATTATTTATTTTGATCTTACACTCTGAAACGACACAAATACTGAAATATTTTAGGTAACTAAATGATGACTTTTCGGTAGCGTTTCGATGCACTTACTGATAAGGGGCTGTTCGGTTGTTGCAGCGCTCTACACTCAACAGACATCGCCGCACGCCGTCGGGCAAACTAGCCCGCACGTGTGGATATTTTATTTCTAACTAGCTATTTCTTCGATAAATGGAATTATATTAAAGCGTACTTACAGTTTTTAGGTGTAACTGATACCATAGCAAAGTATCTCACAAACGTTTGGAATTAGTCACTACATATACTAATGAAAATTGAATTATTGGGCGGGGCTAATAATAACAATACTGTGAACGTTAATATCAGGACCGGAATGATATAATTGTTTTTATTTTTATGTTTAAGAGTTCTCTAAAAAAGATTTTTTTACATTAACACACCCAAAATATAATTTTATTTTACATTACACTACATAGTTTTTATTTCTGAAAATATATAAATTTTGTGTTCTAGGGACTTATATTATTGGAAATATTTCGCGATAACAATGCTGCCCCTACAGGCATACTCTACATAAACCAGTCAACAAATAAAGTTAGCCGCCTTGTTTTTTACTGAAAATTGTAAAGTAATAGAGTAAATATGCTGTTATAAAAGCTTGGCAACGCTGTAGGGATGTTATAACTTACTCGAAATTTTGGCGGATAATTTTTTCAGAATGGATGTCACAACACCAGGAGGATCAGTATATATATATATATATATATATACACTGATCCTGATACATATATATATACATATATATATATATATATATATATATATATATATATATATATATATATGTTATATATATATATATATGTTAAGCCCTTTAACAATGAACAGGGAACACCTGTAATTTTTTTAACTGACAAGAGGTGTCAAGTCGTCACTGTCATATATATTTTTCAGTCATTGTAAAACGTAAAATAAAGAAAACAGAAAAAATAGTTGTTTTCGTCAGCAGAATATCAACGTAACGAAATTGTTTGTATCCAGAGTCTAGGAGGCAAAGGACAGATATTAAACATTGGTCCAATCGAGCACGGATATTGAATCACGTACACATAAGCAAGAACAGCAACCATTTTTGCCGATCATCTCGTTCATGAAGAAAGCAGCAAGTTACAGAACCACGGATTACACAGGTCAGATCATTCCAATCTCTTACTTTACAACCTACGACGTATGTGTTTCTGTCTCTATCGAAGACTTGGAGCGAAGGCGTTGCCTAGACGAATGGTTCCACTTTATTCATTTATTCTAACCTATCTCGCGAAAAGAAAACAATTTTAAATGATGGTTCTCGATTTAATAATATCACAATTCCAGAAAATTATTTCTTGGGTTATAGCAAGGCTACGCGGCACAATTTTTTAGTTGACTGTTTACATCCTTTACTTTGTATTAATCGAATATTTGTAATAATCACATTTTCACGATAATTTACACGGAACGGTTAAATATCGTATAACCTAGTTTACACGCAGACAGTACAGAATATTATTTTGTTTAATTTATATTTGATTTATATCATAAATTAAAAATAATAAAACATGTCTGATACTGTAAAAAAGCTCAAAGCTCATCGTGGGCAAATCAAATCAGAATTAACTCGTTTTCACACATATATAGATAAGTTTAATCCAGTTACTGGTAATTTGACGCAGTTGCAGACACGCTTTGATACAATTCAAGACATTTTATTTCAGTTTAAAAAGTTACAGACTACGAAGGAGATCTTATTGCAGAGCAGAGCTTCGATGAGGTTGCAGAGGAGAAAGAAAGGGATGAGTTCGAAAATAAATACTATAATGCCATTTCAGGAGCCAAATATTTAATAAAGCTATTAAGTAATATTTTCCCTTTTCCCTACCACATCACAAATTCCAATTACAAATACTTTATCTGTCGTAAACAACGCTGCTAAATTACCTGCATTAAAAATACCAGAATTTTCTGGTTCATATATCGAATGGCAACAATTTCATGACACATTTTGTGCTTTAGTTCACAATAATTCAAACTTACAAGATAATGCAAAATTTTATTACCTTCAAGGCTGTCTAAAGTAATAACTTCACTTCCAATTTCAAACGCAAACTATTTAAAGGCATTTCAATTACTCAAAGATCGTTACGAAGATCACAAAGCTACTCATACTACTCAAAATACTCACTTAAAAGCTATATTTGACCTTCCTACATTATCTAAAGAATCTCATGTTAACTTAAGGAAATTTTATGATGCTTTTCTGAGAAATTGTCGAGCTTTAGAAGCTTTAGGAGAACCAGTTGATAGCTGGAATACAATTCTTATATACATGTTAGTTTCAAAACTAGACTTTTTCTCCAAACGCGAATAGGAAAATTATAGTAAGGAAATAGACAAGCCTACCTTGAATAACTTTACGAAATTCTTAAACCAACGTTGCCAGATCCTAGAATCCCTTGATTCAAAGTTAGGAAATAGTCGCCGCGGAAACGATAGTATAAAGGTCTTTTATTCTTCTAACGAACAAAATGCTAAAATTGTATGTCCCTTGTGTAATGAAAAACATTTCATTTACCATTGTACGAAATTTAAAAATTTACCCATGGAAACACGTTACACAGAGGTTAAAAAATTAAACCTTTGCTCTAATTGCCTACGTAAGGGCCATAAGGTTACAGAGTGCAAGTCAATAGGGTGTAAAAAATGTAACTTAAAACACAATACACTATTGCATCGACAATCTGAAATCTCAAATGATAATAATCACGGGTTTTATGAACGCGATAATCAGCATCAACAAAATATTAATTTAAATTTAACAAATAATAATTCAGAAAGTTTACGCCTGAAACTTCCTCGGGAATTCTTGTAAATCGTACCCTTTTCTCTCATAACGTACAAAGGGCTAATAACTTTGTACTTTTATCAACTGCAATTATTCTAGTATACGATTTAAATAATCAACCTATTTCATATAGGGTTTTACTAAACACTGGTTTTCAGTCCAACTTCATAACTCGAAATCTCGCGGAAAAACTAAAATTGTGTTTAAGAAAATTCGGTTTACCTATTAGTGGAATAAATCAAACATAAACTAAAATTACATATCAAACAACAGTCAAGGTGTCTTCATTTTGTAATGATTTTACAGTTAACATTAATTGCTTAGTAATCGAACAAATCACAGATGTTTCACCACATTTAACATTTAATGTGTCTGATTTAAATATTCCTAAAGTAAACCTCGATGATCCAAAGTTTAATGTTGCATCGAGTGTAGATATGCTAATCGGTTGTTCTCTGTTTTATGAGTTATTATTATCCGGTCAAATAAAACTTGGTAAAAATTTGCCCATTTTGCAAAATAGTCACTTCGGTTGGTTAGTGGCCGGAAATGTACCCATTCCATATCAACAGTCCAAATGCTTTTTTGTAAATCTTTCACAAGAAGACATAAAACGACAGGAGGATACCTTAAACAATCAATTAGAGAAATTCTGGGTCATAGAGGAGATTCGGTCCAAGAACGAAGATAAATGAACCCAAGAAAAGCATGAATGCGAACAACATTTTGTTAATAATGTTTCTCGGAATCAGGAAGGTAGATTTTGTGTTAAACTTCCTTTAAAGGAAAATATGAAAAACTTAGGTGAATCGGAAAGTAGGGCTTTAAATAGTTTATTTTCTTTAGAGCAAAGGCTATCAAAAAATGCTGAATTAAGCAAGAAATATAACGCTTTTCTATCGGAATATAAATCTTTAAATTATATGGCTGAAGTCTCTCGCGATCAGAGTGAGTCTGAATTTCCTATATATTATTTACCCCATCATAGTGTAACAAAAGAAGATACCGTCACTACAAAGGTACGCTTTCTATTTGACGCTTCTGCAAAAACGTCGTTTCATCTTCCTTTAAATGATGTTTTAAAAAACGATCCAGTAATTCAAAATGATTTGTTTGCGATACTTGTAAATTTAGAAAACACGAATTAGTTTTTATTAGTGATTTAACTAAAATGTATAGAGAAATTTTACAACTTACAAAGAATTGTTTGGCGAGAAAACACAAAAGAAAATGTTGACATATGGCACAAAACCAGCAGCATTTTTAGCTACACGGTGCTAAAAACAAATAGCGATAGAAAATCAAGATCTTTATCCAATTGAGTGTAAAATTATAATTGAAGATATGTACATTGATGATCTTCTTAGTGGAGCGTCAAATAGCACAGATTTAAATCAAATAAGAAGTAATCTTGTTAAATTATTATCTGATTATGGTTTTGAACTAAGAAAATTTCAGTCAAACGACGAATCTTTTCTTCAAAACGTTAGTTCAACTTCAGATGCGCAATATATTATTACGGACGATTCCTCTACTAAAACTGTAGGAGTAAATTGGAAGCCTTGTTTGGACGTTTTCCAATATAATTGTCAAATATTTTTAAATAATTCTGATCATGTTACAAAGAGGTCTATTTTATCTTTTATAGCTAAAGTTTTTGACCCTTTAGGATTGTTGGGGCCGATAATTATTCGATTTAAAATGTTAATTCAAGCCTTGTGGCAACTGAAAATTGCATGGGACGATCCTGTACCTATTAATAGTTATAATGAGTGGATTGACTTTAGATCCCAATTGTCACAACTTCATTTAATACAAATTCCAAGACGCGTACTTACGAGAAATTGCAATAGTATTGAGTTACACGTTTTATCCGATGCAAGCGAAAGGGCTTATGCTTCTTCCGTTTATTTCAGATCCCAAGATAATAACCATCAAATTCAATGTAATCTTTTTTGTGACAAATCTCGTGTTGCCCCTATAAGTTCTATAACGTTACCTAGGCTAGAGCTATGCGGTGCTCTTCTGGCTGCTAGGTTAGCAAATAAATGTATTGAGTCTCTAAATTTAAATATTTATAGCATTTTTATTTGGACAGATTCAACTATAGTACTGTCTTGGATATCAGGTCAACCACGCATGTGGAAAACTTTTGTATCCAATCGGGTAGCGGAAATTCAGAAGCTCACAAATATTCAAGACTGGAACTATATTGCATCTTCAAGTAATCCTTCAGATATTATTTCGTGGATCTAATCTTGTAGATCTTATTAACTCTGATTTATGGTGGCATGGGCCTTCTTTTTTAAAGGATAAGAAAGAAAATTGGCCTGAATACTCAAATATTACACTTTTCACGAAATGCGGATAAATCTCCGCAATACAGGTCACCTCCAGTAACTAGTTTTTTTTATGTCACGAACCCATCGAGCGCTTCGATTTTTTGAAAGGTTTTCGTAGTATAATAAGCTTTTGCGCATAACAGCGCATTGTTAAGATTTTTCAATAACCTAAAATATTTCAAAAATCGACAAACTGGACGGTTAACGCCAGCAGAGGTGGACTTAAGTTTAACAGTTTTGACAAAGGTAGTTCAAAATGCCTCATTTTCAAAAGACCTTCAGTCACTTAAAGACAATAATTCGGTACATCATAACAGTAAACTCAAATCTTTATCACCGATTTTGGACGAAAATGGATTATTGAGAGTAGGAGGCAGACTAGAAAACAGTACTCTTCCATTTAATCATAAACACCTTATAGTTTTGCCTTCAAAACGTGTTATTACTAAACTTATAATAAACCATGAACATAAAAGATCTATTTTTAAATGTGTTCAGATTATTTGTTGCGTTTAGATTGACAAACAATCTATAAAAAACTTAAGGTAAATGATATAATTTCTTATGCTTGCTTAAATAATATTATTTATAATATGTATCGAAACATTCCGTAGACAGACTAGTCTACATGTTGAGGTATGTAATTATATTAAATATCTGCTTCAATTAATTTAAAGTTAAATATTTTACTTGAGTTGCGAAACAGCCAAAAAAGATTTTTGTTTGTCAATAAAAGATCTATGCACGCAGGTACGATTACCACTCTATCCCACGTTAGACAGAATTTTTGGCCCTTGGTTGGAAAAAATACTGTAAAATCATGTATCAGAAAACGTATTAAATGTTTCAAAGCTAAACCAAGCGAATTAATTGTTAAAATGAGACAGCTCCCTAGTGCTCGTGTTTCTCCATCTTACCCTTTTCTTTCAGCCGCTGTAGACTCTGCGGGTCCCTTTGAATTAAAGGATGGGAAAATTAAGAACAGAAAAATTATAAAAGGTTATATTAGTGTTTTTATATGTCTCTCTAGCAAAGCTGTTCATTTTGAGTTAATTTCAGACTTGACCAGTGAGCTATTCAAAATGTTGTTCAAGATAATCAGTTTCAGAATTATTTAATTTTAAAATTAATTGGCATTTTATTCCCGCGCGTTCGCCCCATTTTGGCGGATTATGGGAGGCCGCGGTCAAGACTTGTAAACATCATTTAAAACACGTTATGAATCATACTTTATTAACTTATGAAGAATTTTCTTCAATTTTAATACAGTGGAAGCAGCTCTAAATTCTAGGCCTTTGACACCCATGTCTTCAGACCCGAATGACCTAGAAGCTTTAACTCCTGGCCATTTTTTAATTGGTCGTCCACTTACTGCTGTACCACAACAGGATTTAACTGATACCAAAGTTAATTTTGTAAAAAGATATCGCTACATGCAGAAGATTTTCCAACATTTCTGGTCACGATGGATCGTGGAATATCTGCATGTTCCACAACAACGGACAAAGTGGCAGTTCGAAAAGAATCCAGAACTCAAGTTGGGTTGCATGGTTCTTCTGAAAGAAAGTAATTTACCACCACTTTCGGAAGAATCGTCGAGCTACATCCAGGTGCTGACGGTTATGTAAGAGTAGCTAATGTAAAAACTAAAGGTGGTACTGTCAAACGAGCAATAGCTACACTCTGTTTGTTACCATTAGATGACTTTGAAAGTGAGCAGTGAAGGACAATTTGTGCTCTTAATAATTAGTATAGTTTTTTTTTGGTTTTAACGCACTTATTAAGAATTTTTAGAACTTTACACAGAGCAATATTTATTTTTGAATGTTATGTTAATCTAGAATACATGACAAAATGGTTTGTGTAAAATTTATTGAAAGCATAATCTTTCAAAAGGGGCAGAATGTTAAGCCCTTTAACATAGAACAGGCAACACCTGTAATTTTTTTAACTGACAAGAGGTGT
>JAUTXW010004189.1:0-55000 GCA_030620095.1 Kuschelorhynchus macadamiae | reverse complement strand
TGCTTGGTGAGATATTTATCAGAATTTCTTTTTAAAAAAAGTCATTCGACAAATATTATACATTCTTTTTTTACTACTATTACTTTTTCAACGGTTTATCCACAAAAACCCTAAAGAATGTTTTGAATTTTCTTTATTTAAGGCTAGTTTAATTGTTGTGTTCTGATATTATTATTATTATAAAGTTTGTTACATATTGTTATATGTATAAAGATTATTAAAATAATAATTAGTAAGACAACTTACTAATGTTTCAATGAAGCTAATATCCCTTCACGTAACATACATATCGAAAATAACTACTATAAAATTAATGTAAATAAATACTATATTAATGGCTTTTGTAACAAAGAAAATTATTTAAACATCTATAAATAATTAAAAAATACCATAGAAATCGGATAAAATATAAATTTTGTCACTGGCCTTTATAATAAACAAATACGCCTAGAGTAATTCTTTATTGAAGCGGCCAACATAAATACCAATTCAAACATCTATAGAGGATCAAAAAATAGAAAAATATATTGTGCGTGAACTTAAAATTTTTGAAACTGAGCTAGTTAAATTCACTACATAGAAATTGAAACAACCTAGATCTTGCCAGTGGCCCTTATATAGTGAACAATGGTTGGTTTCATCGTGTCGATTATAATGTTATACTTGCGAAAGCTACCTATTTAGATCTCTGATTTAAAAAAAAAGGTCTTGTTGGCGAGAACGCAGTAATCCAAAATCACAGCTTATTAATAAAAATAATGAGGCTATGGAAGTTGACCGTATATCAGTGTCAGAATGTGAAGAAGAGACTATTGAAGAAGATTCAATATGGAAAAGCTTCGACGCAAAAATTTCGAAAAATACATCGACGGTAGCCGCTTCAATTATTGAAAGCAAATAGTACGCAATTGAACAAAACATTAAAAGGAGAGATGATCCTCTGAAATGGTAGAAAACAAGGGAAGCAGTGCATCCAAATTTAGCGTAGTTCGCACAAAAATAGTTGAATGTAATTGCAACGTCTATCCTAAGTGAACGAGTGGTTTCCAAAGCGGGTCAAGTGGTTTCAGATTGTAGAAATAGACCTAATTCGCATTTTATTTTGATTTTTAGATTCTTGAATGATTCACTGTTTTTTAATATTATTTCCTATATTTAGTGACTATATGTTAAAGATATTTTGTTTTTATTTCCCTCGAAAAAGGGAAGTATTTTAATCGTTGAAAAAATCACACTCCGAGATTTTTTCAGATCTTCAGTAAACTGTTAAAAAAATTTATTAAAAACTACTTATCCAATTTATCTCAATTTTTGCATAAACATCAAGGTTTTATGTTGGAATCAACTGTTAAAATTTTGGCACGATTCCAAGATGGCGGAGCAAAATGGCGGCTTAATAAAATATTTAAAAATTCAGCTTGAAAAACTACTTAATAGAATGATTTTCACTATGTGCGTGATAACTAACTGTCGTATGGGGTCAACTGGTAAAATTGTGGTAATAATTCAAGATGGTCGAACAAAATAGTGACCAGATGTTGGTAACTGTGAAAAAAATTACTATTTCAGGTTTACATATCTTCACGTTTTAAAGCTCCTAGATGCCAAAAAATATGTTTTATCCGTCTGTCGGTCTGCCCATCAGATCGAGGCATAACTTAAAAACTAACCAGTTTGACTTCAAAAATTTACCAAAAATTAAAAAGTCATACGGAGGTAATCTGATATATATATTTTGGTAGAATTTTAGAAACAAAATGGCAGCCTAGTGAAATTTAAAAAAAATATCATTATAAGGCACTACGTATACAATTTGTTTCAAATTTTGCACAATCAAGTATTATATTTGAATCAACTGATACAATTTTGACGAAATTGACGAAAGAAAATAGCGGCATAATAAAATATTTAAAAATTCAGCCTCAAAAAAACGACTTAAATTTATTTCAAATTGTGTGCCATAACTAATTGTGGTATAGGAATCAACTAGTAAAACTGTGTGACTAATTCAAGATGGAGGAACAAAATGCCGGCCAAAAAATTGTTGCTAATCGTAAAATCACCCCCCTGGTTTTACATATCTTTACGTTTTAGAGTCTCTAGATGCCAGAAAAACATGTTTTATCAATTTCGTCGTTCCGTCTGTCGGTCTGTATGTGAGTTCGCGGAATAGTTTAAACACTACTTACCCGATTGACTTCAAATTTTCATAAAAAATTAATGGTCATATGGGGATGAACTGGTAATATTTTGGTTAAAATCCAATATTGTGAGACAAAATGGCGGCCTAGTGAATTGTTAAAAAAATTATTATTAAAAACTACTTATCCAACTTATCTCAATTTTTGCACAAAGCTTGAAGTATTATGTTGGAATCAACTGGTAAAATTTTGGTACGGATCCATGATACCGGCTTATTAAAATATTTAAAAATTTAGCCTGAAAAACTACTTAATGGATTGATTTTCAAATTGTGTGCCATAAATAATTGTGGTATGGTGTCAATTAGTAAAATTGTGGTAATAATTCAATATGGCTGAACAAAATGGCGGCCAAATAAAATGGCAAATGCGTTTGTCGGTCTGTATGTCTGTCCATCAGCTCGCGGCAGAACCGAAAAAACTAAACCGATTGACATTGAATTTTGACCAAAAATTAAGAATCATATAGGGATTAAAATTTTGATAAAAGATCAGTATGGCGAAACAAATTTAATAACAATAACTAATTGTTGAATATGGATTAACTAGAAAATCTTTGTTACTAATTTAAGATGGCGGAACAAAATGAATCCCAAATAAAATGTTTGTAATCGTAAGAAAATCACCTTCCTTGTTTTACATATCTTCATGTTTTCGAGCCCTTAGATAACAAAAAACATGTTTTATCAATTCTGTCGGTCCGTCTGTCGGTCTGTCAGTCTGTCGTCTATCAGTCAGTTCGTGGCATAGCTTAAAAACTATTTGGGGACGACTTGGTAATATTTTGGTAAAAATGCATTATGGTGGAACAATGTTAAAACAAATCTGATAATATAGGTTTCACGCAGAATATAGAATCTGTATATATATATATATATATATATATATATATATATATATATATATATATATATATATATATATATATATATATATATATCAGAGTGAAACCCATATTATCAGACTTTATCTACTCCGTTGGTCCGCAGATATTTCTCAGATGTCAAGTTTCTGAATGGTTTTCTTTAACGATCCTCTTGTTGTTATGTTAGAGGGATGTATTATTTGGGCTAGGATTCAGTAAAAAAAAGAAAAGTTGTCGACGTCGCAACTTTATGGTTGCATCCTCAGGACACATAGATTCTATATTCTGCATAAAAACCATATTATCAGATTTTCCCTTCTCTGTTGGTCTGCAGATATATCCCAGATATTAAGTTTCTAAATAGTTTTCGTTAAGGATCCTTTTGTTGTTATATTAACGAGGTGTATTATTTGGGATTAGGATCCAGAAAAAGAAAACAAAAGGCTTTCTATAAACTGTTGACGTGACGCAAGTTTATTGTTGGATTCTTTAAATACATAGATTATATATCCAGCATGAAAACCATATTATTAGTATATACCTACTCCGTTGGTCGGCAGATATTACTGAGATATTAAGTTTCTAAATGGTTTTCGTTAACGATACTCTTGTTGTTATGTTAGAGTGGTGTATCAACCATTTGGGGTTAGGATCCAGTAAAAAAAACAAAAGTATCTTTTAAATTGTCGACGTTTTGCAACTTTATTGTTGCATCTTCAGGAACATAGTTTTTATATCCTGCATGAAACCCATTTTATGAGTCTTTATCTACTCCGCTGGTATGCAGATTTTTCCCATATATATTAAGTTTCTAAATGGTTTTCGTTAAAGATCTTGTTGTTATGTTAAAGTAGTTTATTGTTTGGGGTTAGAATCCAGCAGATATTAAGTTTCAAAATTAATTTCGTTGAAAATTATTTTGTTGTGTTAGAGTGATCTATTATTTGGAGTTAGGAACCAGTAAAAAAAACAAAATGACGTTTTCGCAATTTTATTGTTGCATCCTCAGGACACAGACAATATTAGCAACATCTCTTGACACTGGTTCGTTGCTTCCGTTACCTTTTAGTTTAAAGCGAACACTTTGAAAAAACCGTATCACATCTTCGTACGTTGGCAAAACATAGGATATCTTCTGGTAAAATGTCATTTGTACTTCCAAAAATGTACATAGAAAAGTCTGCACGAACTACACGTGTTGTCTGCGACATTGTTTTCTCATTTTTAACACTTTTATATTGTTAAATTATAAAGATGTGTTAAAACGTTTTTTTCGAATATAAAATTTTAATATCAACTATTTCTAGTGGCTCAATGGCCTTTTAGTTGTGGGACTCCCTTGGTATATCAAAACAAGTTTAATATTTGTGGAATAATTTTATAAATAAATTAATGACATTGATAGAGGTTTTTCTGTCTAACAAAATAAAAATATCCGGTATATGCTCTTAGTGCACAAATTTAGAATCTACTCGAACATTGGAAAACAAATGAGTCACTTTTAGTTTGACTCTGAACATATATCTTTCATTACGAATGCAATATGTATTAATACTTAATTATATTTTAGTGATGGTATTCTTATTTGCTCGCATTTGTACAAGCCAACAAATAGGTAATGGTTTGAGTTCACCTGCACAACAAATTAACAACCAAGTAGCGAATTCTCAAGGTAATTAAAGTAAAAGATTTCGTCCAGAAAATTCATTTATTGAATAATTAAATTAATAAATACCAAATAGATTTCCTCCCCAATAAACTGATGCCCATAGTAAGTTTTTTAGCTGGTTTGCACAAAATAATACAGGCGATTCTATTTTCGAATTGAATTGCAGTTTTAGCCGATCTCTTATGCGCAGAGACTTAATTATAGTCAGCTTCGTCTCATAAATAAATAAACGTAGTATCTCGCTTTCTTACGTAATCTGGCCACAAATTTTAAAGCAAAGATAAATGATTTATCCTGCATCATCAGTCTCGATTTTTGTGCGTTATTGGCTATATGTATTGTAATAAGCTGTGGCTACAACCTTCAGCGTCGCGTCGTGAATCTTGAAAGTTATAAACATGAATTCAAGGCGATCTAGGAAGACATAGAAACCTGTCGCCAGATCGGTTTAATAGTAGTGAAAATGAAAGTGTTTCTACAAAAATTTTAGGAGGATTGAACGGCATTTAGATAGACTCGAGAGAAGAAAGAGGTTTCGTCCAAGATCGTCATCTACTTCTTCTGAGAAATATTCTACATCTTTGGAGTCTGGACGTGAACGCGAACACATTGGCAGGAATGGTTTTGATATTCAAGAAGTACAACAAAATTGTAAGTACCTAATTGTTCATATAACAAAAGGAATTGGGTTTAGTTAAAATTAAAACCTGTAGGTTTTAAAAATTAGAATAACACAATTTTTTTGGCCTAGGGTGGCAATACCATATTGAGAACTATTATTACCTAGAGTGGTATATAATAGCTCTGTTTATTACCGAGGATGGTATCTATAGAATTCAAAAATTAAAATAAATATATTGTTTGTTGCTAGGTTCCGGCAATATGTAAGCACTATTATTATCTAGGGTGGTAGTTAATAGCTCTGTATTACTACTTAGGGCAAAAATAATCTTATTTTATTTTACCCTGATTCTTTTTCCCCTCTCCACATATGGGTTTGTTCCCAGGTGAATCATCCAGAACGCCAGTAACACCCATCAAACTAACCAGACGGATGAGCTAGTGCCTGGTCCTTATAAACAGGCTATAACCATCTTGGAGGAAGATGAAAATCAAGAAAAATCCTTTTCCGATCCAATTTAACTAGAGATGGCTACACTTTTGATTAAAATTTTGCAGTCGGGGTTGTCAGCTTATTCAAAAAGTGATTTGATTAAAAAATACCTCCCACTGGAAAACTGTGTTGCATTGAATCCCCCAAAAATCAACGTGGAAGTAAAGAAGGCTCTTCCTGAAAATACAATTCGCCGTGACACTCGCTTGTCAAACCTTTAAAGTCAAATAGGAGCCGCAACATCAGGTGTTGCTTGGCTGTCACATATATGCTGAAAGAAGGAGAGAGGGTAAACATGAAGTATATCTAATGTCTTAATGATATTGGTCGCTTACTTAGCGACGTTCATCATATGGAGTCAATTTCTCGCAGTGAGCTAATATTTCTGAATATTAACAAAGACACCTTGGTCGGTACACCCATTATTGAATGGCTTTTTGGAAAGGATCTCGATAGCACGATCAAGATGGCCAAGAACCTTGACAAAATTAGCGAACAACCTAAAATTCAGAAAAAAGTTTTGTAATCAGGCCGGATGTCTCTACAGCGTTCTCACCAACAAGAGCCGGAAGCCCACACAACAACGGTACAAAACACAACAGACGAAGAAACCATATCGCCGTCTGTCGCAAGGGGAGAATCGCCGACATCACTATTAGGTTAGTGGGTCCTGTGGTCGATTAAGACATTTTGTTGAAAGATTTGGATACATTTTTCGATCAATGACCGAATTATCTCTCAAATTAGAGGTTTCAGCATACCATTTTGTAAGATTCCTAGACAAAAAATCGTACCTTCACTGCGTAAGCTGTCCCCCAGTAAAAAATCAATTACATAAAACTTAATTCAAAAATTGTTAAAAGAGGGTGCAATTTCAAGAGTGAGGGTCAAATTTCCTCTATATTTGTAGTTCCAAAACCGGATAATGAAATTCTATTCGTCTGATAATAAATCTGAAATCACTCAATAAGTATATATACGTGTCACATTTCAAAAATGAGGACTACAAAATGGTAACTCGTCTGCTTACATCAAACTGTTTTATGGCCAGTATCGATATTAAAGATGCCTATTATCATATACCTATAAAAAATCTCATAGAAAATACCTACGGTTTAGTTTTAACAGGCTGTTGTTTGAATACAGTGTTCTACCCTTTGGTTTAAATTGCGCGCCGTTAATTTTCACAAAAATATTTATAAATATTAGAAAAAAGTCGGTGGTCTATTTAAACGACTTACTTCTTCTGGGAAAATCAGAGAAACAATGTAATGACAATATTACCGAAACTATAAGACTGCTAGAACACATGGGGTTTTTGATAAACTATAATAAAAGTAATCTTATTCCTGGTTATATTTGTCAATATTTGGGTTTCGTTTATGACACAAGTAATATGCTGTTATCATTACCTGACAAAAAACGGTTTAAAATAATTAGTATGTTATAAAGATTTCAGATTTTGTAAGAATGTAAAATCCGAGAATTTTCAAAATTGATTGGTACTTTAGTGTCTACTGCTCCTGCAATAAAATATAGTTTTTTATACTTAAAATTGTTTGAAAGAGGAAAGTATCATGCTTTATTAAATTCTGAGAATAATTATAATACAAAAATGTATATATCATCTGCTCTGTCATCGGATATTTCCTAGTAGATTGATAAGATACAAAACGGATTTAATAATATTCATACAGATAATTTCAAACTTGAAATTTATACCGATGCATTAAAAACTGGGTGGGGGGCAGTTTGTAATAATAAAACTACTTCTGGTTTTTGGTCCAAACAAGAGAAAAAATACCACATTAATGTCTTAGAGTTATTGACGGTTTATTTCGGCTTAACATGTTTTGTAAATGATATTTCAAATTGTAATATCATTTGCAGAGTCGACAATACTATTGCAATATCCATCATATACCGGATGAGAATGTTAAATTTCCCAATCTTAATAAATTAGCTCGAAAAATATGGTACTGGTGTCAGGATAGAAATATTTACATTTTTGCATCATATATAAATACTAAAGATAATGTTTATGCTGATCAACAATCTCGAAAAACTCACAAGGAAACTGAATGGTCTCATGCTGACTGGACAGCCAAATACTAACTTATTCGCAAGTCGAATAGCAAATGTTCAAAGTTTGTTCCATGGTGAAAAAATCCAAAGGCGTTTAAGATCGATGCTTTTACCCTAAAGTGGACTGGTCTTAATTTCTATGCTTTTCCCCCTTTTTCAACCGTCCCAAGAGTTTTACAAAAAATCATTAAGGACAAAGCAGAAGGAATTGGGGTAGTACCCTTTTGGGTCTCTCAACCATGGTTTCCCTTGTTTAAATCCTTATTAATAACAGAACCGTTGATATTTAAACCTACGAACATGTTACTCTTTTTTAGCGGGATACCTCACCCATTAGCCAAGAGCTTTTCTCTGGCAGTAGCGAGATTATCAGGAGAGCGCTATAACGAAGAGGAGTTCCTCAAGGCTCCCTAGACATTTGTATTTCCTCCATAACAGGATCTACTCTAAAACAATATTCGGTAGGTCTTAAACATTGGCGGAAGTTTTCCCTTTTCTAATGAATTTAAACCCCCTTGATATAAGAGTTTTGAGTCTTTTTACTGACCAGTTTAATAAGGGTGGCTCGTTTGGTACGCTTAATTCCCGCAGGGCTGCTATTGCTCAAATAGCAGGCCCCAAAATACGTTTTCGTATGAAAAATTTTTCAAATGCATATTTGCAAAAAAAAACATCATTGCCTAGATACAAAAATATGTGGTACTATAGTACTCACCTATGTAAAAACCTTAGATAATAATGTTATTTTTCTAGAAATTCTAACCAAAAAACTTATAGTTTTATTGGCTTTATGTACTAATTAACGGATTCAGACATTAAGTTTAATACAAATTAACAATATTTCCATTCGTTCGGATAAAATAGAAATTAAAATTGTCAGTCGGATTAAAACTTCGGCATTAAATAATCCACAACCGTTTCTCATTTTGCCATTTTTTAATGCGGATCCGCAAATATGTGTAGCTAGGACTCTAGTTAAATATTTAGAAAAAACCAAAGAATTACAGAATTCTTGTAGTCTTTTTTATTACTTACAAAAACCACATAAGCCACCTCCCAAACAATTAGTAGGTGGATAAAAAGTATATTAAAAGCAAGTGGTGTGGACACAAACCACTTTAAGCCTCAAAGCAATAGACATGCTTTAACTTCTTCAGCAGCCTGCGCGGGAATAAGCTTTGATGCTATACGATTGGCAGCGGGTTGTTCAAAGAACTTAGAAAATTTTGCTAGATTTTTGTAACAGACCAGTGATAGATAACACAGAATTCGCTCAATCAGTCCTAAAATTAGTTTAAATATAATATATGTAGGTATCTAATTATATCTGTTAATAATTAAGTAATTAATAAGTTGTGAAGTTGTATTCTTACAAGAACTTTTACCATACAAATGGGTGCCACATAATTAAGTGTTATTTTTAGTATTATTATTACTTGTTTTGTTGTTTTGTTTGGTTGTTTGAGGTTTTTTCCCTTAAAATAACATTTTTCTGTTATTTTGTATGTATCACGTTAGTGAAAGTAATAAAGTAGTTCATATTATACATATAACGAACATCTGAATTTTATTACAAATGTAAAATAGGACAACATGACCCTTAAACATCTACGTTTCTTTATTTATGAGAGGAAGCTAAGTATAATTATAAGATCAAACGAACTTACCTTAAGTGATGTTCGATCTTAATTTTACGAAGAATTCGTCGAATTAAATTAAGTCCGAACCCCTCCCTAATTAAATAAAAATAAGTTATTTCGAAGAAGCCTTCGTATAATTAAGATCGAACATCACTTAAGGTAAGTTCGTTTGATCTTTTAATAATATTATAAAGTAAATTCGAGAGTTTACTATGGCATGCGGTTTTTGCAGTGGCGTAGATGAGATTTCCTCTATCATTAATAACAGTTAATGTCAGGAACATCAAAAGGAACAATTATTAGTATTAAATATTTAATTGGTATAATTATTATAATAATTAACAAAAATTCTGTAAGCACTAAAATAAAAATGACTGAAAATCATGATGTCACATAATAATTAATACTTCGTAAGTTATTGAGATGCCAAACGTTTTCTTGGGAAAAACAGAAACTATCTTTTTCAATTTGGGATAGATTCAGAAAGATACCACCACCATACATTTTTTTAGGTACTCCACACTACACACTACTGTAGTACTGTGATATCCTGTGCCTATCTCAGATATACACATACCGGAATTGGCTTCTGGAACGAGCGTTAAAACAATGTCCCAACATTCCCCTCCAAATTCCTTGTTGCCATTGCCGGCCTGTCCGAAAGTTTCATGCATTTTTTCACTCTACCAAAAGGAGTATGGAATGCAGACTTACACTGCGTCATTTTTCCTCACGTCCAAAAACGCGTGTTATGTGAGACATAGGCTCACACATTAGATTGTTAGCAGATTATTAGAATTAAAACATTGAAAATATAGTAGCTTCTCGAGATTCATCGTAGCTCGGGGGCCTCTCTGGGGACCCCTATGCCTCAAAACGGAGCTATTGCTCCTGCCCTTGAAAGCAAATTATGTTAAAAACTAAATTTTTTTCTTTTTTTTTCAAAAAAAAATTACTGCCTTTCATCGTGCAGTGCAAAAACTCAGGACTCCCTTCCTCCGTCATGCCACTAACATCTTTATAAAAAACTCCCGATTAGAAGAGAGGTTAAATCGTTTATTTGTGAAATATTGCATTTTTTTCTAAAATTGCAGGAGTGCTTTGTTAAAAGGTAGTATTAAAAAAGCTTTGCTAAGTTTTTATTTCTGTTCTGATTTGTTGAGTTTGATGAACGCCTTTGTCATCTTTATCAACATCAACAGTGGGCCAGTTAAAGACAGATTCATAAAATCCTCTCTTTCAGGTAGATACTGCTTTAGTTTGGCAATATCGTTAATTTTTTTTTTGTTAATAGGTATTTTTTCAATATAAACCTATTTCACAGGAAGGGTTAAAGCATGTATTTCGTAGGCGAAATTCGTCACAAGTAAGACCATCAATAAAAGATTTTCCCACAAGTACTCCTTCTTTTTGATAAGAATGTTTAAAATGCGTATACTGGCTTATTTTAAGTGATACTTTTTTCTCCCGTAGTACTGATTTTCCACCAGATTTGATTGAGAGCATGTTTTTTTTATAAAAATGTGGCCACCATTCCTTAAAATCGATAATATCTTTTACATTGACCATTACAACGGTGAAAATTTTTTTTTAGTTGATGCTAGTATAAGTTCAACATATTCTTTTACTGTGTATACCCGGTCAAATTTTTTGATTTTTAATTTTAAAACCGCAAAGCCCAGGTCACAAGGTAAAAATGCATGGCTTCTTACAGCAAAATATTATTACGGAAACCAATGCGGAAAAAAATCTAATCAGAACATGGTTCTTATTTTGCCCACTGCAACTATCCGAAAACACATGAGGATGTTCAATTCCAGCCATTTTCCTGTTTATGTAGTCTAAAATAAATGATGCAACTTCGTTAGGACCTTTACCAACGTGTACCTTCATGGTACACGTAAAAATCAGCAGTTTTATCCTTCAAGTTATGTATACAAAAAATTTCTTACTGTAAGCTGGCGCAGATAAAATGTATATTAGGGTAAATTTTGCATAATGTCTATCCAAATTGTACCGACATTATCTTTAGCTTGTGAGAGTGACGTTATTTCATTTATTTTATTGAAAAATTTCTTTGACCTACGAATATGCACCATTTTTTCAGCAATGAAAACTCTTTTGGCATTATCATTTAAAAATTTACTTATTGTAATTTTAAATTGAAGTTCCTCACATGTACAGCATCTACCTGCGGACGACCAAATGCGAAGGAAAAATTATCCCGGAAAATTTTTAAATAAAATTTATAGTTTACAGGAACGTTCGGAAATTTTTCGGCACACATTTTCCGCGCTGATCTACTGGAGCTTTTCCTTGACTTAATAACGTCGTGAATCGTCTTCTGTTCTTAACTTCAACAGCAGAAATCATTCCTTGTAAATACGAATATTGTTCATTTTTTGTTGTTTGTTCCCTCAAGAACAAAAACCAACAGCTGATTCTTTTGGCGCATCACGGCGTATATTAGAGAAACACTATTAATCCTCGAATTATAGGGTTTCTCAAGTAAACAAAATATGACTTATGTGGATTCTCGTGACAATATGCGCCTTCATGTTAGAAATAGAATTCCGCCATTACTCGACTTTGTCTAATTTGTGACTTATGGGCTTTCTCAAATGACCGATTCAGTTTCTTTTTACCCGAAAATTTCCGATAGATTGACTTCACTGTATAAGCAGCTGAAGGAAATCAAAAGCATAGCTGGTAGGCCTATTAGATCGTTGCAGATGGAAATAATGTAGAGATATACGCAAATTTAAATTACAAATGCTTTATTAATATATAACATAAATATTAAAATTAATAATATAAAATAATATAAAAATTAATTAATTTTAACTGTAAAAATAATATACGTGTTTTGCTATTTTAACTTAGTTCAAATTTTACTTAATTGTTATTTATGTTTTACTATTGGAATGTGATTTTACACTCCTACATGTTAAACAAACATAATGTAATTGTTCCAAGTACTTTATTAATTTACCAAGTATCCGTGCAAATTCATTATGCATCCAAATTGATTTGTCGCAATTGTAGGTAATGCCACCGTGGGAAAAATATAAGAAGATGAAGTTACATGTTAACTTTAAATTTTCTCATTTATTATGCGTTAGTCATTTCTAATCGCTTGCGGTAATGGTTATTTTTAGATTTAACGTGTTTAAGTGCTTATTTTAGTCTAAAAAAAACAACAATTTTAAGTTTAAGTGCTCTCTTTAAAGTGTAAAAATTAGGTATGAATTTAGAGAAATGTTAAGAAGAACGAATAAAAGAAGAATAAAATAAGAACGAAGAAATATTATGATATTCGTGATCTACGTTGTGACATACAAAAAATAAAAAATCCTATATAAGTGGAAATACCGTCTACTAATTATTGATTTTAGTGGGTTCAATTTCAAAATTAGCAAACATATATAGGCGGACTTATTAAGGAAGTAAAATTATCAATTTATTAAAGGAAAAATTCTGATATTGGAAAAAAGGATATGATTTTTTTTTTCTACCAACATTATGGAGTTTCATTTAGGCAGTTAGCTTTAAACAACTTGACGATTGGGCCATTTTTCTAAATTTGCGTACACTTTTTCGTTGAAATGCCGGGACTTGGGTAACAACTGCAAAGTAGATTGCAGTTTTTATTTCTTCCATTTTATTTGTCGGAATGTCTTTTTGTCCTTTATATTACATAGCTTTTTTTCAAAAATGTATTTAAATATAAAAACGTCATTTCTCGATCAAACTGACCAATGCTTAGTTAGAAGATGGTGTATAGCTTGAAAAACAGAGCTTTTTAACATTTCAGATCTTTATTAAATAATTAACTAACAACGAAAATAAAGGGCTGGATTTGTAAGTACCGCATATTTTAACATTTTAATTAAAACCTAAAAATCATTCGCGCAGAAGAATGAATCTTTCTCAGTTTTCGCAATTTCGTAGAAAAAATATTTTTCCTATTGTAGTTGTTAAAAAAAATGTTCAAGCTATACTTTTAAATATACAAATTCGTAAAATACTAATAATAATAGCTTCACTTTCAAATAAATAAATGTGCTTTTCTTTGCACTTTAATAACATTTAAATAATGTCATTGCTCATTCTCATCTTTTGACTCCTCAAATATCATTAAATATCAACTAAGCCGAAACAAGTAATAGATATTATAAATGTTTTGTGCTGCCAAGAAAAGAAATATTTACCCCAATTTTATGTGTTACTTTACTCTTGAGAATTTTCTAAAAAAATGTGCCAACACATTTGTTTGCCAGCAAATACTATTATTTATGAAAGTTCTAGAAAAAATTGTGCCAGCATTGTTGTTTCTCAAAAAATACTAACGAAATTTCAAATGTGTAAAAACACGGTCAAGAGAGGCGCAGTCTAGCTTTATTAGCTACTTGAATTGATACTTTGTAAAATAAATTAAAAACAGTAATGCATTATGTAAATAAATGAAGAACAATAAAAAATCGACAATTATTTGTATCACATTGATAGTCATTTATATAATCTTAGAAGATTATTTCATGTTAAATGGATTTCCATTTAAATTAATCAGTACATTGGTACCGCAATACACTGCAATGATTCATTATTTTAATTAAAAAGTTCATAAAAGGAGAATACGCCGATAACCATCTTTGGCTATTTTATTTCTTTCTATAAATGTGAAATATGGTGCTCTTTCCTAACAGCGTAAACAAAACGGAAACCTGCATTTTGAGCCTTTTGGTCACCAAACTTACTCTCTTAATCCAAACAAAATTCATATACAAAATTGCAGTAGTTGAAGTTAGATAAAAAATATGGAATACACAAATGTTCTAAGCTGGCGAGCAAATTCAATTTCCATTTTTTTTACAATTTACAAGAGCCCCTTTTAATGATATGTTGTAAATATTTTTAAGAAGATTTACTTTGTTCTGATTACTAAATATTTGAGATCAAAAATTTCGTTGATTCAGGATAAGAAACATCGTTGATGGCTTAATTTTGTACAAAAATCCCAAAAGTGAAAGTCTAAGGGATAAATTAAATATATTCTTTTATGGCAGAAAACATAAAACATTTGAAATGTTTTTTAAGATCTAAAATTTTATTATAAAATTCCCAAGAGTAATCTACCCGTTAATGGCTGAATTAAATATATATTTTTATGGCAGCATAAAGTAATTATAATCTTTATTTAAGATCTAAAATTGAATGATTTGGGATGAAAAACATGAGGTTGTTTACATTTTTTTTACTTTAATAACATTTAAATAACGTCATAATACGGAGTTTATCCAGACATACAGAACAAAAATAAAATGATAAACTGACTACAATAACGTGCGTACATACCAAAATATAAAATTTATTACAGAATTTTACAAATTGAGATATAGGTAATTTAATGATTTAAAATTTTCCAGTTTAAGGAACAAGCAAGATAACATTAAAAAAAAGAAAAAAAATTAATATAACTCAAGTTTAATTAGCGTGCATCAACGTTTTAATATCTTGCTGGCCCACCGCCGACACGTAGAACGTCCGCTGTCCTAATTTTTGAATTTGCCTATATATCGAAAATACAAAAACTTAAGCGGCAATAAAGAAAATTGGCAGTGCCTGTATCGAGGTTTGTACTTTCTGCTAAATAGGTATTATTTTATATGTACTGGAACCGCAAGCACCTGTGTCATTAGTTGCTAGGGATAAGGAACTGGTTCAGTCTAAAGATATAATTTCCTTCAGACAATGATAATTCTAATAAGCAACCAACTTAAACTCTATAGAATCAGGAAGAACCAACATTTTAAGCTCCTCCCTGTACAAGAAAATCTATTAAGACATTAGTAACCATGCTTTATATTCTAGAGTGAGTTGCCTACTAGACAGAAAATGGAGGAATTGGAATATATATATATATATATATATATATATATATATATATATATATATATATATATATATATATATATATATATATATATATATATAAAATATATATATATATATATATATATATATATATATATATATATATATATATATATATATATTCCAGGTTTTATGAATCCCATACGTTTTTTAGTTAATAAGAAGCTCGCTGTGTAAAAATGTATATATGTAGAATTATATGAAGCCCAGCTGCGTTGCCAATATGCTCAAGCGATACAAGCATTTTTATTTATTTTTAACAGTTATCATACTTGTTTTTTAATTAATGGAGAAAATGTTTTTAACCGTAAATAGAGTAATTAAAAAAACTGAAGAAGTCTTTTTTGTAATAGACTAATATTCTATGCGTTAATAGAAAAAATATGGTTTTATTATATTTACCACATTTTTAAGTATTATATTTCAATGTCTTGTATTGTGATAGCTATTTTTGAATAATCAGATTATTAGTGCAAGAAAATGTATTTTACCACTCACTAGTAATCAATCTAAAATTAAATGTTTAAGAACTAATTCTTTGGATATAAAACTTTATTCAAAAAAGGTATAGTTTATTTAAAGTACTAACTGCTGTCAAGTACTATTTTTAACAATATGATTATATGATACAAGAAAATTTTTATTATTTTTTGTTGTGACACCTTACCACTCACCGGAAGGCCATAACAAAATGTAAAGTTTTAATAGTGCAACATTGTTTTAGTCTATATAGTTACCAACACATTAAAAATAATTGTTTTCAAGTACTATTTATAACAATCGAATTAGGATTATGGGGTAGTTGGAACCAATTGTTAAAAAAGATTTAAAGTTCCCAATCAGTGGAGCATTTATGGTGTCATTCTAATGAGGGTTTTGTTTTAAAATTTAAAAAATGCATTAATGTGTTGACAATACGTGTTCATAGTTTAATACAGATTCAGGTAAGATATGTTTTATCTCGTTAATAATGTAAAATAGATGTAAAGGGTTGTAATATTTACTAGATAAAACTTAAATACAGTGAAATGAGATTTTTGTGTTTTGCAATAACCTCAAAATTTTGTGCTAGTGGGGTAATTGTAAACATCTATATCCGGAAATGTTGAAAATTTTACTATAGTGTCCTAATTATTTTGAACAAAATATAGTTCGCACAACTGACATAAAGTAGAAAGTTTGCAATTCTATTTTTTGATATATAAGATTTGGTCAAAATAAATAACATATTGTTTTTCTTTCTTAGGATACAACGGTTTAGTGTTAGATATTTCCTATTTACTTTAGTAATTCCAATTTCACATGGTCTGAACCCAAGATCCATGATTTCTTAGATGCATCCATTTCTGTGAAAGTGTCCGTACCAAGACTAATATGTTCCACTTATAAAGAAGTTTTAACCATAAATGACGTTTTAACGATACTAAAAGGTGTACAGAAAAAAAATACCTGAGGAAAGAACAATTTTGACAATTTATAAAGAAATACATGAGCATTATTAAAATGAGTTAGAAATCAAACATGGTGAGTACATAATGTACCAAATTCCACAACCAGAAGACATTGTTCCTGAGCTGTATATACTTGTTTAGGAGGCTCCCAAAATAAAACACAGTATAGTTATTTGTGTTATTTGCTGAATGTATAGTTACAGGGTTAAAAAGTCAAAATATTACAAAAACGTTTTATTATGTCATACAAAATATCATTTTTACAATAACTTATTCAATGTTAAAAGCACTATTTCCGGGGCCAGTAAAAAGGTCTCGAGAAAGAAAACTCTTTTATAAGTAGTGGGAGTAAAAGAAAAATAGTTTTGTTTATATTACAATTTATTTGTACAAAAATGTTTATTTTTAGAACCTTAAGATGATATTTTAGATTTTTTTGTCAGTAAGTTACATAAGTATATAGAAGTATTTGTACCTAAATAACTATAATTTTTATTTTTTTCTTTATAAACACAATAAAAAACACGACATTCAATATGTTTATGTCCTTTGAATAGGTATATTAACATAAATACTTTTTTGTTCAAAAAAGAGCAATGTAACATTTTTATCACATTAACTATATTATATAAGGTGTAGCTATATATTATAAGTATTTTTTTCTTAGAAAAAAAATAGAATTAATCCCGATTTACAACTGAAAAACATTCTAATAAAATAATCTTAATTTTAAGGCACTATATTCGTACACAAAATCAGAATCTATTACACCACTTGACCCTATATAATACAAGAAAATGTTTATTATTTTGTTGTAAGCTACCACTCACCAAAAGGCAAAGTTCTCTTTATCGTTTTCTCCTTATGGCAAAACAATATGGCATTTTGTTCTCCTTAATATTCTATTTTTTTAGCCGAAAAGCATTATAAATAAAAGTTTTAATTCGCAACCAATCTGTATTTACAAAAGCAATAGGCTCAACGTTAATAATTGTTAGCATTCATGTTTCTTTGGAGTTACTTTATTTTTAATATGTCCCTTCTACCTCCAGAGGAGTCTGACCACTTCATTCTTGTTAACACTGTAACAAAATTTTTTAAATTAGTGGAAGGTGAAATTGATGAGTTATTGGATTATGGAAAGAAAAGATCACAAGCCTGTTTTAATAAACTATTGTAATTTTTTTTGTTTTGGTAGGTATTGGTTTCTACTGTATGGATATGAAACAAAACACAACTTGACAATGCTTCAAGCTTTTAAAAAGGTATATAACCATGCCTATCAAAACTTTGACAAAGTTGAGAAAAGTGTTTATCTCTTGTGATTTTTTCTTTCCATCTTATATAATTTTGACCACGGCTATAAAAAAACTCAGCCCAATAGGTGTTTTTGGGTTGTGTAAGTGGGTTTTTTGGGTATGTTTTTTTCATTAAATAGCTAATCAACTGCCATTCAGTATTGCAGAGAAGTATACAGTGTTTAACAATATGTAATGACATTATTTAACTCCAGTTTCGAGGAGTTACCGTGTAAAATGTTGAATTATTATTATATTTCACATGTTCTTTTTATTTTAGGGATTTTTTTCTGCACCAGCAATTACGTAAACGCACTACCAGGACCCCTTTTTATAACTTCTAGAAGATGCACTGTCCATTTGTTGTATTATAATATGATAGAGTTTATTTTGTTTAACTATTTGAAAGAAAAGTTATTTTTCAGCACATCGTGAATGTACATAATAATGTTTTTGTCTAAGATGGGACGGCAGACTATCGCCTAAAATGGTAAGAGACTCGTATGCCAATGCATATATTCATGCATATATTCCGTATAGCATCCTCCTATTGAAAATCTATTATTTCTCACGAAGTTATGTTCACACTGCATGAAATATTTCTCACAGTCTATCGTGGAGCTATTCTGTAGCCAACAGCTGAACTAGTCATGATGCGTGATACTAATTTAGGATTCATTTTTGGCTACAGTGTGGCTCTACCATAGACTGTGAAAAACATTATTTTGAACAGTATAGCGGCACATTGTGAAAAATGAAAGAAATTTTCAATGCAAGGAGCGAAATAAACATTTTATACTTGTGTGTTTGTTGCTCTCGTCTTTAGCTAGTGACGCCAAACTCCCATGTTCACATGAAATGTGGTGTTGAAACTTTGATTAGCCATCAAACATAAATACAAAAAAATCCTTTTATTTTAGGTTGAGAACTAGTTAAGACCAATGGCTAAAGGAAGAATGTACCAGGGGACCAAGTACCAGTCATTGAATCAAATAACTTATATTTTTTTTTATCATTGTTCTAGTTATACTTGATGCTTTTTTGCACTATATGTTTATGGTATTATATTATCATTTTAAAATGGTATTTAAAATATTAGTTGTTATTTAAAATATAATATATTTGCTAGTCTATTTAACAAGTTTTAATTAAAGGTTAATATTAAAGTTATCATTTTGCTGAAAGTTAGAAAAAATGCTAATCAATAAGAAGTGTTTAAGTATGGAATTTTTCTCTAATACAGTAATGATGTAAGCCAATGCAATCATCAGACAACTGGTCCTTCATAAATAAACCTTTCAAATGTTACGATTGGCACCCAACGTAAAATAAATCAAGTTACAACTGAAGACTAAGAAAAACCGTATATCAAATAAAAAACATATTACCGAAAAAATAATTTTCCAATTACATAACATAACTACATTCATAAAACAAACAGATCACATACAAGATGTATATGAACAGAAAATATTGCAAAACCCACCAAGGTATATAGTATGACAATGAAAATACAATATACTGATTTTTTCAATAAGGTGCAATACAAACATAATCTATGTGTCACAGCACATTGAGAAATTAGAGGGATTAAAAATAAAAATGCCATCAAAGAATTGGACTACAAGTTTGTTGCAACTCGAATATGATGTACTTGTAGTGTTTGTTGAGATTTTACTTTTTTAATCACTTTGCTTTCTTTCTTTATAAGGATATATCAATCTATAGCACATTTAATTTGCATTGCTCCTTATCAGAAAAGTTAACACGTTGCAATTTTTATAACACCCTGTATAGTAAAAGCCAAAACTTCTCATTTGCAGATAATAACTATTTTTATGATTAAAAAAAAACTAAAAATGTGCCTTTTATTTTTTGATAAAGATTGTACAGGTACTTTTTGATTTGCAAACTCAACTAGTGTATGAGAGTCGACAGCCATTTTTATTGTTCCATCCAAATTGTCTACACCTTCTTCTTCTTTATTTGCAACTCTACCTAAAACTTTTTGCATAATAGGTTCTTCTTCTTCTGATTCCGAGCTATAGTAAACTTCATTGTCAATAACAATATCGTCTATTTTTTTTCCTTTGAATTGATCTCTGCCTTTTTCGATCAATAACAGAACTTTCGCCACCTTGGCAGTTTGATAAATGTCCTGGAGTATTTGCGGTTAAAGATTAATGTTTTAGTCAAAACACACTCTGCTAGTTTTTTATAATAGACTTTACTGGTTATCTCCTGCCTTAGTCGGAAGAAAGACTCTTCAGCTAGTTTATTTAATAACTCATTGAATAGATGAAGATCACTTATAAGTGGCAACTGTAATGGCTTTTCTCAGTGTTTTTCCTTCAAAGTTTTTAGTGCGAGACTAGACAGCTCATTGCACCAATGACCTTCAATCAACTTTCTAAGGTCTTTAATTTCTGTTTTTTTTGTTATATGATCCTGCCATTTTATACCAGGAAAATTTCTTCTTTCTAAAACCAGTGTATATCCTACATCACAAATAACTTACGTTTGTCACCATATGCATTGCTGATGATGGTGTTTTAAATGTTTTGTTTTGTATATCATAGCTAGTTATCTCTTTAGTAGCAGAAACCAAATAATGAAATAGTTCAGGCTTAGAGTATCAAATAAACTATTAACCTCTTGATTTTTTTTTAAAGCCATTAGTAAACGACCCATTTCTCTCATTTTATTCGATACAACATTCACAATCTGCTGTATTTTATGTCTTGAAAGAAGTACTTCACCATACAAACAGATTAGGCTATCATTCTTAACAGAACCACTAATATCATCGGGGCGCATGATACTAAATACTTCCTTTTAAACTCTAGAGGACTTTAAAAAGTTATTATTTCTTGAACTAATCATAGCCATAAATGTTTGTGATGCACTTAAACAATGTTTTGAAGTATTTGTATTTATTGGTTTGTTTTTGCACTTTTTAACGTGCCTAAACAAAAACTGTTTTGTATTTTGGCCCAAACAGTAAATGCAAATCAAGTATTCAGAATCTACTTTTTTTGAGGATTTTACTGGATGCCTTGGTGAATGTGTATTAACGTCCTTAAAGCATATAGGACATATAGTTGGTCTTTCACTTGCAGAAGGTCTCTTGGCATAGTTACTAGGTTCCTTTAGAATAAAACAAAAACATTCTTTAAATTCAGGAAAATTGAAAATGCAAGATAAGTATGTAAATATTAAATATTTGTATGTATATGTGCAAATAATTGAAGCATAATAACAAATAAAAAAGATTTTCAAGGGTGATTTTACATATAAAAATATCAATCTGTGATACAAATTTTAAAAGTAAATGAGTTTGTGGTGGTTGCATCAGATAATAAATCATTATGTTGTATCACTTGTTAATAATATGACTTATTCGCATTTTATCTAGTTAAAATCTTTTCTGGTATCTCTTCAAGTGACATTCGAGCCTTGGTTACCTAGTAAAGGGTAATACTTGTTTCACTGATGTCTAGGTGCTATGACGGAATAAAAGAACTACCAAATATAAAAAAAATGTTATAACAACAGAAATAGAAGAGTTAAAGTCAACTTTAGTGAGACAAAATCATCCCATGAACAAGTGGTCTCAAACACAAAACAGCTTAAAATCAAATAAAAAATAACTTAATGAAACTAAGCAATTGTCAACTTCTAAACAGCACTTGATTGATATTTTCAAAATGAAAACGTCAGCATAATCATGACACTAGGTATAGAGAATTTGTAAAATAACAGCTGTAGAAATGTCTTATTATCAAAAACATTTTAACTTTATACTGTCTTTTTATTTTAGACTGGGTCAATTTTATATTAGCAGATCAACCTATATTTAAAAATTAAAAGATCAACATAATCATAACACTAGGTATAAAGAGAATTTATAAAATAAAAAACTAAACTTTAGCTTCATACAAAAGAACATAAAATACAAAATTTTATAAATTTGGGACAAAGTCCAATTAAATTCAGGAATAAACAACATACAATACTTAAGCCAAAATATAAATGGTTCTTAATGAAAGATTATAACAACCTCGCTAAATTCCTAACTGATGAAGAGATAAACAGATCATTCAGTTTATACTTCTCATAGTATCAACTGAATATTATCAATCAATTATTTATGAACTTATTTAGTATGTTTATATACTAGAAAACTGTGTAGTATATTTTTTTGTTTGTTTTTATGAAATATAACACAAATGAAATGTGTGTAACATTTATATAGGGTGAGAGAAATTATTTTTAATTTATTATTTTTTTATTGATTAAATAAAATAGATCTAACTAAAATTCATTTAAATTACATTTTTAATTTCTACTACAAATTCATTCATTACATTTCATCTAACAAGGCATACACAGAAATCCATTTGATTTTGTTATATTGACAATTGAGATTTAACATTTTAAGATCTTTAGCCAGCTATAAAATCTAAAGAATTTATTTATTACAGTTTGCAACTTTCTTGTCTTGTTTTATAAATACCAATAACGGACTTCAACTTTTAGTTTAACCAGAAGTTGTTAATGTCAGTTAATATATATTTAAAAACAAGAAAAGTGCAAACCATTTTATTATATGTAAAATTGCTTAGATTTCACAATTACAAATTTTAAATGTCCATATCATGAAGACAAATTAATATTGGTATAGGATATGTCACATGGAATGTAATTAGAATTCGTTTTGGAATTTAACAATGTGAAAATATATGGCCCAAGGAAGTCGTCAACATACCCTTTATATACAAGAATTAGAAAATATAACTTCATTTAACAACAATACATTTTTATATTTAACTTTTTTCCATAACTCCTGTAGTTGTCCAGATATGATACTGACTCGGTTATCTATAAACTGACTTGTATGTATTAATAATAACAATTTGCAGAACTAAAGCAAAAGTTTATAACGAGAGAAGTTCTGAGCAAAGCTAATTTAATGTTTGTTCTTATTATTTTATTTTTACCATTTTTTCTGTTGATATATACGGTAGAGGAAATTATAAAATCTTCATCAAAAATAAGTTACCACTTACTGATAATATGTTGATTGATGGTGCTGGAATAGTTGGGGAATTAGCTTTTTGCACTTTTGTATCATCAAATATCTCATTCATACTATGTTTTGTCTCTTCTTCGGCTATGAGCGACCTACAACTGCCTTGCTGAAATCTGGTACTAAATTTTAGTACAGAAGTAGAATGACTGCCTACTTACATTATCTGTTGAAGAGACATCAGGTTCAGAAAATGATGCTTGATCATCTTCAGAAGGAAAAAATTCAGATCCTGATCTATTAGGGTCTTCTGATATATCACTCAAATTGTCATCTGAACCACTAGTTGTATTAGAAACAAGGATTTTGCCCCGGACTTTATATTCAGTGTATCTTCATTTACATCTAAATTGCTGTTCTGAGTTAAAGTTATTAATTCTAGACTTGAAAATTTTTGTTAATTGTTTTTACGTCTTGTTCTAAGTGTTTTTTCTGAACACACTTAACATGTTCATCAGTAGAAATTGTATTTTGAGAAGCTGGTACTGTTAACAAATTTGGGAATTATCACTGTTAATTTTTGGTGTCTTTACAGCTAAATTCTTGTGTTGCAGAATGTTTATAAAGGTTTCTGATTAAATTGCTGTTATTTAAAATAGTCATTTTGACATCAGATTTAGAAAGTGATGTTTTTTTGTCCTCAGAAGGTAAATATTCAGACCCTGAGCTCCTAAGGTCTAGTAGTAAATCATTCAAATTGTGATCTGAACCACTAGTGCTATTAGAAAGAAACAAATTATAAACTTGAGAAGAGGGTTTGCACATTTTGACATCAAATTTGGAACTTGAAGGTTTGTTTTCCTCAGAAGGTAAATATTCAGACCCTGAGCTATTAAGGTCTAGCAGTATATCATTCAAATTGTAATCTGAACCACTAGTAGTATTAGAAACAAATGATTAACTTGGAGAAGAGGGTTTGACCTCGAAGCTTCTATTTAGTACATCTTTGTTTACATCTAAACTACTGTCTGGAGTTGAAATTAATGAATCTACAATCTGCAAATTGTTCACTGTTTTAAGCTCTTTCTTTAAGTGATTCTCCTGTAAAAACTCAACAGGTTTTTCAGTAAAAATGGTATTTTGAGAAGCTGGTATTGCACTCAGCATTTGGGAATTATCCACCTCCCTTTTTATTTCTCTATAGTTAAATTCTTCTGTTGTTGTATATATAATATAATGGTTTGGTAAATTGCTGTTATTTAAAATGTTCATTTTGACATCAGATTTTGAGAGTGATGTTTCTATGTCCTCATAATTTAAATATTCATAACCTGACCTATTAGGGTCTTGTGGTATGTAATTTAAGTTGCCATCTAAACCACTAGTCATATTAGAAACAAATGATGAACTTGGAGAATACTGTTTGGCTTCAGACCTTCTATTTAATATATCTTCGTTTAAGTCCAAACTACTGTTCGTTATAGAATCTAGATTCTGAAAATTGTTGTTTGCTGTTTTTACGTTTTTTTCTAAGTGATTCTCCTGAAAAAACTCAACAAGTATTTCAGGTAAGTGTTCGGAGTTATCTTCGTAGATTTCTTTGTCTTTATAGCCAAATTTTTCAGTTGTAGAGTTGTTTTTCATATTTTGTGGGGCTGAAAATAAGGCAACAAAAATATTTTTATATATTTAGTATAGTTAAAAAATACTTTCTAATTAAACATTTAAAAAATTCATCATTCTTCAGCATTTTTTATTTATTTTTTTTCGTTTTCGGGCTGACCCCCCAGGATTTGAGAGCGCGTTTTAAAGCTATCCTGTAGAGTGGAAAAAACTTTATACAAAAAATTAAATAAAGACATGCTTCACGATTTTTCGAAATATGTTTCCTTCAATACATAGAATTGAAAAAAAATAAAGTATCTGCGCCAATGAATTTTACAATATTTTCCCTCAACTATTACCACTTTTAATTTAACTGATATGATTAAAACTAAACAAAAATCTAATGCCTGTGAGACATTCACATAAACTATTTTTGGTGCAAATTTGAAACAAAACGGTTTGACCATTCTTAAGTTATGCTCCGCTAAAATTTTGTTTACATACACAAACATTTTTTTTTCTAAAAATAGGATCCAGCTACTGAAAACGACAAATTATATATTTCAAAAAATTTTGCAATACTTTCGTTATATAGCCTATAAAGTACCATTAACAACCAATTTTAACTCCATATTCTGTTCTGTAACTATTTAATCTCTTAGATTTTTTTGAATATTATTATTGTTTGGAAATTATTTAGTGAAGTATTTATTTATGCCTACCTAATTTGAAGTTTGGAATGCATCAACATATTTATTTATTGCCCATGAATCCAAAACCTGCTTTATGATATTTTATATAAGAAAAGATATGCCTCGGGTTCCAAAATTGTTGTTAAACTGCAAATGTAAATAGGACTGATAATTTTAAATTTCTAGGATTACATCTAGATCCACACATAACATAGTGCAAACACATGAACCATGTCGCAAGTAAATTAAATACTACCTACTTTGCGATAAGAAATCTAAAAAACACTTTAGGAATAAAACTACTTTTAAATACCCATTACGCACTAGCATATAGCCATCTAAGCTACGGTATTATTTACTGGGGCCAATCAACAGATTTAAATAGAATTTTTATATTACAAAAAAGAATAATTAGAAAAATTTTCTCATTAAGTCCATTAGACTCATGTAAACCCTACTTCAAACAGTATAAAATTCTCCCACTTCCATGTATTCTAATTTTACACTCTGTATTATTCGTTAAAAAACAATTCACCAGATTTTCTCGCCATCTAGAACTACATAATTATGGTACGAGAAACTCCACAAGCATTTATATACCGCCCTATAGGACTAGCACTTTCCAAAAAAGTCCTTACTGTTTTTGTGGAAGTATGTAAAACCAACTACCAGAAATAACTTCTTACAAAAAATTTAAGAAAAGTACAAAGAGTTATCTTCTTGAAGAAAGTTATTATAATGTTAGAAATTACTTTTCAATTTTGCATAATTGTTTTCTGTTAGTCCAATCTTAATATTGTTTTAAAAATTTCTAATGTTATCTTATATTTTTACACTTGACGTTATCATATCTATTTAGATCATTTGGCATAAAGTGAAATAAAAAAATAAATAAAAAACAATAAAAAAAAACATTTTTTCCCATTTTCCACGAGCCGTGAGTGCCATCACCAAGCATAAATGTACATTTCCATTAATAAGTTCTAAACGTTTCAACAAATTAAATTAATGTAAAAAACCAAGAAGTTACAGAACAGGATAAGGAATATTTAAATTTATGGTAAAAATGACTAGTGGTACTGTAGTAAAAATTCCTGTGAGGTAAAAGGAGTCGCAACCTGGGAAAAAGTAATGACCTATAACGTTTTTTGAATTGTTCCGTAACCACTTTGTGGGAATTACTCACACCATACACTGCTTCAAATGTTCCATAATAAAAACTAAAAAAATTAAAACTTTAACACTCCCCATCTCAAAAACGAATGCCTTACAAGCACATGTTAACATAAACTTTTAGCCCTAAAGTGAGTCAAAAATTATGTCCTGTATTTTTAGCGATCAACCAAAAAAAACACCCTGTATCAAAATAAATACAAAATTTGGGCACTAAATAGAAGTTGATATTAGCTGGCCTCATGTTGCATTGCTAAATCTGCTTAAAAGTAGATGATCTTTTATATATATATATATATATATATATATATATATATATATATATATATATATATATATATATATTTGTCCTGTTAATGCTTAGAATATACTCTTGCCAGTGCACAGGCGAGACCAATGCTTCACAACGTTATGCCAAGTGTGTCCAAAAAAGTATGCAACATATGGAAAACTTTATTAAGTAGGAATTAATTAAAAAAAATTTATTTTTGATTAAAGATGGTGCTTGAAGAAAAAAATAGTTTAGACAGTAACAAACTTTAGGTCCGATAGACAGGGTTATCAAAATATAGAAACAAGTGGATTTCAAACACTAAAATTTAGAAAAAATACAATTTTTGTGGTGGCAGTTTTAAAGGCCAGAAAAGTTTTTTCATATATGTTATTTTTCACTTTAAATAACTTCTTTTAGCTATACTAAATACAGAAATATGTAGTTAGCTGTCAATTACGATTTCGGCATTGCAAATTACCTAGCACTGAATTTACACTGAAGAAAAAAACTAGGATTATTTTTTTTAAAGTTATACTTAACGTTTTAAGGTCGTTCCTGTTTCCATGCATTTATGTTGTATACTTTTAACATACTGCTATGCAATACATTTTTAATATTTTTCTAATTAAATATACTTTCTAATATTGTGTTTTTTATATTTTTCTGAACTAATTTTCTAAATAATAATCTGTAGAAAATAGTTGAATGTTAATTTAATTACAGATAATGATATTAAGTTAATAAGAATGTGTTAAAGATCAAGATGAGGATTTAGATTGTCTTTAGCTCAAGATGTGCTAGTAATATTTTTCCCTACCGCTTAATTAACCAAAACTATTTCGTTCTACATTTTTTAACGTTCATACCTTTATAAATATTTCATAACAACAACTTAATTGGTTTTTACTAATACAAAACAAATTTGATTTTACATCTGTCTACGTCACCATAGTGCCGAAGATATCCATAAATCACTCAAATTTTTATGATAATTGCAAAATACAAAAATTTTAGACAAATTATAATATTCAGATATGCCTAAGGCAAAAAATATTTTAGCATAGATATTACGTAGCATATTACATGCAGATACAGAAATTTACTGTAATGAACTTACTTACTTATCCTCCTAGCATTTAAAGCAAGTTCTAAAATCCGCTTTGAACGTTTCATTATTATAAAAATATTCCAGCCACAATTTGTCTTCTCCTCTATGTCACTAATATTCACTAAATTCACTTTCGCGCGTGGAAACGCGCCACGTTCCACTTCGACTTCGTCACCACAATACACAAATCTTTAATTTTCTTACCAAAAATTATAATCCAAATTGTCGCTGCCAAGACAGCGGGATACGCTGCCATGTCGCCGGTACGGGTAAAGTCGTCGTATCTAGGCGGGCTTTTCAAACCCGTAGAACCTATACAGAGTTGTTTATCATTTACACACAACGACTAGAGCGCCAACTAAAGTACGATATCGTGAACTCTGACAGGTATGGTTTTAGAGAATAACATGTAAATATAAAGCCCAATCAAAAAAAGTTTGGTGTGAACGTAGGAAAGCTTTATACACGTTTGTATTTAGTCCGAAGGTGGGCTTCCAAAGGTCGCAATGGGCTTCAAATGCCCGTGCAATATGACATTTCGGACTTCCGAATGACGGAAGATGTATATATATATATATATATATATATATATATATATATATATATATATATATATATATATATATATATATATATATGTATGTATATATATATAAAAATAAATAAATAAAAGTATTTTATAGTATCTTATTATAAAATGATAACAGCGATTTCAAGAAACAAATATTTTCTTGTTGTGTCAGTGAATAATGTAACCACGAAATATTAAAAAAAGTACAAATTTTGATATTAATCAATGTTATTTGAAAATTAGTATTCAATTAAATAAATTCATATATAAATTAAATGCTACAGTATAATTCCAAAGAACTAGTAAAGTACAAAATATTTAAGGATTTGAACTTAAAGAGAACTGATATAATACTCTGATTCATATTTTACGTTTGCCAAAAATTGGAGTTTTTTTTTCTAGATAGTTTTATTAGGAATGATGGTTATTTTACTAATTTGTTTTATAGATTCTAGTTCACGGCAATTTTCTGCAGTGGATTCCTTGGGAACTACTACAACTACTCCCTCACCAGCCTTTTCTTCCTGTGTGTATGCGTGTCGCACAGTGCAGCATTATAATCCAGTCTGTGGAAGTGACGGTGTAACTTACAATAACGAATTCAGGTTGAACTGTGCCAGGCAATGTGGACAACGTAAGTTATTAATAAAATGAAACATTATTTCCTAATATTCAATACATACGCTGACTAAATTATAAAGATTAACTAAACTCCTAGACAGATGAAATGGATAATCCGAATTTTTACTGTATTTTTCAAAGTGACTTTTTTATAACAAGAGAAGGTATTAGGATGCAATCTTTTCAAATCAGTCGTGAATTTTATTGGGAACAAAGTATTTTAAGCGAAAATAGTTCATAGGTTTGTTAAGAACTTTTTTTACCAGGTTTAGAGCTAGAGCGTACATTCTTTTTATGGTAATAACTCGACATATATTATAAGTCTGTTCCAACGGATTTCACAGCCCTGTAGAATAGAGCCCAATTTAAATATTAGTTTTATTGTAAAGTTTAAGTTTACTAAAATATTTTGCCGAAATGGTTTTCAAATTTTTCCTCTGGTTTATTAGTTACGAATATTCAAATGTTTATAGAAGCGTCTAAACGTCCTTTGTACATGTGTGATCCCGGGAGTGTCATTTTTTTCTGGAACACATTTTATTTTGCACCATTTTATTCTGCCATCTTGTATTCTTAGTTCCGTTTTATCATCATTTCTGTCACACTTAATTTTAGCACAAAAATGTGTTCGAACATCTACGTATTTTTATTATTTTATTTTATTTTTGCTTATTATGCTTCATAGAACTCTCCTATTATGTCTTTTGGATTTTTGTTACTTTGGGTTCACAGTTCTTTGTTTTTATTTTATTTCATATACATTTTTTGGCTTTATGCTTCTGTGAGCTCAGAAATCTTGGTTTTATTTTATTATTTTTTTTGTTTATTGTTTGATATAGTTTTATTTTATTCTCTAACTCTCTAACAAATCTAATAGCTCATCTGTACTGTCCAGTTGTCTATCTAATTCTGCGTCTGACAATATACCCCCTTTATACTCTCTCAATTGATCAACCGGTACTGTAGGTGTGTATTTTTTAGTCTTTTAAACATTTTAATAATGTAATTTTATAACGGTCGTTTCCTTTCAGTTTGGAAATTTTATATTTGTGCTAATCACAAGAATGTAACTCACAACACTCAAACAGCACCAAATCACTTTATTTTAACAACAGTATAATAATAGGTACTCAACGTGTAAACCTAAGTTTATATCTCAATAACATTACAAATTTACCTATCTCCATACGGCGCCCGGTGGGTAGATCGATCTTCTTATCTAGCAACCTTTGTCCAAAACCTCGGTGTAAAGAACGGTGCATCATCATCTTTGTTACATGTTGATGCATTGCCACAATAAGGACCCCAAATTTAAGGCCTGTTTTGCGGCATACCTCTTTACTCGATGTACTACTTTCACACCACAATACAAGATCTCAACCGAGAATAATTTTGGGGTTTTTCTTTTTGAGTCAAATAAAAATTTTATTTTAAGTGCTTGTTTATTCATATTATTTTTAACTATTTTTTTATCAGCTTCTCTATCGGGTTCAATGCTACCGTTTTTATCTAAATCTCCCTGAAGGGTTTGGTCAAAACCAAACTTAGTCGATGAGGAGTGAATCCCGTACTAGCGTTTGCAGTATTATTTATTCCCCATACTGCATCCGGTAGCACCAAATACCATTAACTTTCGTTAATTATACTAGCATTGATTGCCGATCCTAAAGTTCGCTTGTACCTTTCGACTTGGCCATTGAATCGTGGGGATGAGACACTATTTAATATATGCCAGTTTTTACCGGTAAAGGCTTTACCGCGATCTGATATTTTTCTCTTAGGTAACGCAAAATAAACTAAAAAGGTCTTTTAAAATATATATGACTTCCATTTTAATTGGTTGTTTTTGTAGATCTAGCAATTAATTTAGAAAATGAATCTACTATATACTATATTAGTATGTATGTAAAATCCCGTCGCACTCCTAGCACATGGACCCAAATGGTCAATATGCCAAGTGTGCATTAAAACGATCTACTGGTTTGTCTATTGGGTGTATTTTTTAATAAGTTGTCATGCTTTGAAACCAAAATTTACTTTTGATTAAAGTGGCGCATTTCCTCAAACAAATATGACTAATATCGTCCTAATATTTTCTAAAGATGTTAAAACTTGCTGATCTTGAAATAACAAGTTTGTCAATTCCGTCAGCTGTCTTTCTGTATAGTCGATTAACTCTAATGACAAGTGTTTTTTATTTGCTGGTCGCAATCTGTTTGCTTTAATTTGTTAACAATTGTTCTGATGGTGTCATCCGGAAGCGGAATGCATAGGTGCGAGTCATCGGAGCATATAGTTAATAAATTAGAATTTAATATATTTCGGCTAAGAGCATCTACGTGCTTCATTTTTCTCCTGCTCTATGTTTTATTTGAAAATCAAAATCTTGAATTGTTAGCCTCCATCTAGCAATTCTGGGAAACAAATCACGTTTACTAAAAGTTAATCGTACGCGGCGGCCCAATTTGTTATTATTGTAAAATGAATTTCGTTTAAGTAAATACGAAATCTTTTTACTGACTCGACTATAGCAAGAGTTTCTAATTCATACGAATGGTAAATGTTTTCATCTTTGTTAGTCATGCGACTATAATACATGACATGGTTTAAAAGAATCTGCATGTGTTTGAAACAAAATGCTAGCGAGGCCCTTACTACTGGCGTTAGTATGTACTGCAGTTTCAAGATTAGGATCATACACATTAAGTAAAGGTTTAGAGGTCAACTGTTTTTTTTATGTCATTAAAGGACTTTGTGTCCGCAGAAGTCCATTACCAAGAAATAGTTTTTTTTATAAATTGGTTTATTGCGCCACAATAAGCGTATGGTTTTTAATACATTTCCTGAAATAAGATACTAACCCTAAAAACCGTCTTACCTCGTGTAGATTTTTTGCTATAGGAAAGTTGGATACGGCAGTTATTTTATTTTGTCCATGACGGATCCCATATTCGGTAATTTCGTACCCTAAATAATCTATGGCGGTCTCAAAGAAGAAGCATTTTTTACATTTAACTTTAGATATGCTTGACTTAACTTATTGAAAACGACCTGTAGGAAATCAAGGCCTTCGTCTATTGTTTCCGACGAAACTAGGATGTCATCAAGATAGATACTAAGATTGTTGTAACAAAGTTCATCAAAAAATAAGTTGTTTAATAACCTTTGAAATGTTGCCGATGCGTTAGTCACCCCAAGTGGCCTACGCAAAAACTCATATTGCCCTTCTTGTGTAACAAATGCAGTTTTGTTTACGGAGTTTTCGGCAAGTGATACTTCATAATATCCTTGAGTCATGTCTAAACTACAACAGTATTTCTTTCCTCGGAGACGGCCCATTTAGTCTTCAATATTCGGAAGAGGCCATCTCTGTTTTAGGGTCAACGAATTTAAATTTCTGTAGTCTGTTGCTAATCTAAAATCGCCGCTTTTTTTTTTTAGTAAGACAGCCGGACTCGAAAAATTCGAATAGGACTCTCTAATTATTCCATTTCCAACATTTCCTTTACTTTTTCGCGGATAATGGCTCTTTTCTTTTCGGACTGGTTCCCGTTTTTCTAAATTAATTTCGAAATCAATCAAATTCGTTGAACCTAACACAGATATGTCTATTGCAAAACAATCTTGAAAATTGTTAAACATGTTATAAAAATTCGATTAATAAGGTTCTTTTAAGACGTCAAGGTTTACTGTAACGTCTTTTAACAGGAGAGACCGCACATGATTTATTTCGGATAAGGAAGCGTCTTGAATTAGCAAAAAATTTACTTCAGTTCTAGCCAAAGTTCTACCCTTTTGCAAGTAAAGTTTATTTAAACTAGTGTTGATAATGTTAAGGACATCTATGGATCTTGCCAATATGGAACTCGGAATGGAGTAATGTTCCGCGAAATCGTATGTTCTCGGTAAAACCAATAAACACTTTTCCGTGTTCGTATTTACAGGCACGGTAACTGTACAGCGAGATTTTATAACAACATTTTCCTCTAATACTATAGGATAGGCTTTTTTATTTTCAATTTTATTTAAAATAACGCTATCTCCCTGTACAGTCATTATGTTATTTTTATTTAAAATAGTGACAGAGTATCAGACATTGACGATGATCGAAACTAAGAGATCTATTTATTTTGAGTGTTAACTGACAATTAAATTCAAACATGAGAGCCGCGACTAGGTCAGCAAAAGGCAGAGCCACCTTTTCAGATATATTTCAGAGGCCAAAATGCACCTCTCTATTTTAGTTTAGTACAAAAGTGTATTCAAGTAATGGTTACAATAAATATTGAATAGAAAAAAATAAAACTAACTTCAAAAAAATTAATATATAAACAAATAAAATAAAACTATTTAAAAAGAGTAAGAAAGGTAAAAATTATAAATTAAAAAAAAATGACCTGAACCAAAAAGTTTCAGTTTAATTCTATAAAAAAATTACATTTTAACCGATATTAAAAATTCGACTTATTGAAATTGGCGTTAAACTACTGTCTGTTAAGTACTAAGCATTTGATATTAGGAAGTATTATTATCTATTTAATGATATTTGACGCAGACTTCAATAAGTCAAATTCTGAAGATCGTTTAAAATATTATTTTTATTTTCAATGCTTTTTTATGTCGATTCTAGTCTTGTTATTTTTTTTTTAATTTTTATAATTTAACTTATAAATATACTTTAATATATTTTATTATTTTATGTATTTTTATTTGATTTTATTTTTTCTTACGTCTTGTATTTATTTTGATTTATTATTAATATAAATAATTTTGTCCAGTCTACAATATATATAAAGGTAGCTAAAAATTAAATATGCAAATAGTATAAAAATTATATCTATTCATTTATAAAGCGTGTTCCTTATAATTAGTTAAAGCACTGTCAGATTTTCATGTTTCCCTTAAAATTAATTACACAAAATGTGTAGTTATTTTTAATTTTAACATATAGTGGCTGTTAGTTTTAAGCTCTGATGATATTCAGAAGATCAAAACATACATTTTAAATTCTGTTTTTTAAAAAAGTTATCTGACTGCCAATCAGACTTCGTCTTTTCTTCTTTTAAGTCATAATTTTAATAAATTGATTTCATTTTTTCATGATACATAAGCAACGTTTGGCTTAAAACTCCAAACGCTGGTTTCTCGTTAATAAACGAATAGTCAAAATTTGCTTAAAACAATTTATTTATTTGAATAAAATGCAAATATTTATGGCGAAAATAAAAACCACGCCCTCAGTACTATAGATGCTACCCAGAAGAAACAAAACAATTGAAAGTCTTAGGTTTCAAGCATAAGTTTATTTATTTCTAATACATTTTTCTTATTTGCCCCAACTTGTTTACTATACTGATTATATATACAGTAGTATAATTAGTAAATTTTCATTGAGAATGGTCGAGATATGTAGTTACATACAAGTTTGGCAGGAATCAATTATTGACTAGGTCATAGCCCTGAAGATGAAAAATTGTCGAAAGCGCTAGGCAGATAATAAAAATTTACGCTAAATACTCAAACACTTGTTTCTTATTTGTTAAGAACATAGCGTAACTGAAACCCCTCAATTTGAAAATCTTATTATAAAAAATTAAAAAAGAATATTTGTAAAATTATTTGGTGCCCTAATTTTCTGTTACCCGTATCAGTTTTTTAACTATGTAATTTTTTTGATTTCAGAGGTTCAAATGATCAGAGGGGGGACTTGTACTTCATTATAAGAGTAAGCGAGAGGAGATTTAATCGCCTGATTTTTTTTAATTTGAAGTGAAGTCTTATCCTGCATATATTAATGACGATTATGATATACTTTGAAAATTGTATTTGTATTTGGCCTTTTACAGTTATTTTTTATATATTTTTTTCTTAATCTTAAAATATGTTGGAATATATCATAGCTTTGAAAATGAGGCTGTTTTATTATATACAGATAAAAATTAACATAATAAATAAATTATTTTAAAATGAATTTTATTATATTTAACGCAATCCTTAAAATTTCCAAAGCAAAGGAAATTACATATCCAGGATTAGTCCTAGTTTTCGAGTGAAATTAATTTAAAGTAATCATTGATTTTCCTCAACCCTGGTTTCGAACTAAGAGATAAGTTAATAAACAATTTTGCTTTATCTCCAATAATTTGGAGTTTTTTTGACTACTTTTTTGTGGACCTTGCGGTCTACGTGTGAGCACTTGTTCCTAAAGAGCCCCTGGAGAGGTACTATTAGTGGAAAAATGTCCAAAATTGTATTATTTATGTGACAGCCTAGATGATCAATATATACTAGATGGATCGATATATACGGAATATAGTACAGTTAAGAACCTTTTAGGGTTAACTTATTTAACATTGGATGAATCGTATATTTAATGTATTATCTGTATTTGATATCATCATACACAAAGATCTCATGATCCCAATCATAATTGGGAGACGCCTTTACAAGTTCTTTTAGCGTATTATATATTACAAATACCCGCCTAAGAGAGCAATTTTGAATTTTTTTGGATCGTTACTAAATGAAACATTATCGCTAAAATCATTATATAAAACAAGTATCAACATACCCTTGCATTCATGCCCACCACTTAACTGTTTAAAGACGTGGCCGCTATCAAATTGTTACAGGTACTTTAGGGTAATAATAGGATTTGAATTAAATAGTGAAGAATACTGTATTCTATACTACTTTAAAGTTTATATTGTTTTTTTCAAAATTTGAAATATTTCAAAGCAGGCCGCAATTAATTATGTTGAGTTAGTTGTAGTCTTCTTATAACTATGGAAAATACGCAAATTTTTAGTAGACCAAAGCAAGAAAAAGTAAATTAAACTATACTTTTAGATTTTGACAGTCGAAATAAACTACAACAAACTTTTGTACCCTGCTAAATCTTTCTTTCGAGCCACTGTGCGGTAAATGCCGCCGTGCTGTCTCAAAGTCTTCTTGGACCTAAATTATTTGTTTAACAAAATGACAACTATCAATCCAGAGTGCAGCTTTTTGGTATCATAACGTTATGCGACTGGATATTTGCCTGCTAAGAATTCAAATTATTTCATTTAATAAGTATGTATTTATTATTGCAAACAGTGCTTCTTTATTTATTCATACGATATTTATGTGTTCTAATGAGTGTCGTGTTCTTAAACGCATTAAAAAATAGCAAAGGGTGTGTGGAAACTTGCATCGTAAGTTTGTGTATTGCAAAATAATTTCTAATGTCAATAGTTTTTTAATTATCGTTTAATCTCCTAAACATTAAAAATGTGTTATTTTTACCAATAAAATACAATAAATTAGTATTAGTATTATCGCAGTTTCTGCTAAAACGGCGTAACAAGCGGCAATCATGCAAATCCCAGTTAAAGGTTCAAGGTCAATGAAGGCCAAGGGATAAATCGTCTGATGTTTTGCCGGGTGATAATCCTTAATATTAAGTTCTTAGCCGAACCAACTCAACAAAAAACCAATGAATTATTAAATTATACTTTTTAGCATCGGCATGATATGTGTAATATCCTATTTAATAAAGAATTAAGAAGTTAAGAAGTGAATTTATAATTAACAATTTGGAAGTGAGCGAATCTAAAATTTAAATAATATACTGTTTCACGAGAATAAACTAAAACGATGGCAGTCTGCTTTATATAATTTAATTACTCTGTTATATATATATATATATATATATATATATATATATATATATATATATATATATATATATAAAAAGTAGAAAATATATAACGCGGTAAGAACTAGTATATAGTAGAAAATGGATTCTTTGGGATGACCGCTAAAGCAATGGAATTTGGCTAACCGTAGACACGTGTTTCTGACTTAAGGTCTTCATCAGTACAGTCAACTAGTTGAAAGACGAGTACAACTAGCGCCAAAATGAATACACAAAACAATACCAGAGTCACCAACAGGAGCAAAACCGACATTTGTGATTACCAAGAGAACATCCGAAATCTTCGCCGGACTTGATACTCTATTTACCACGGAGCAGCGTATAGCCACCTGTGGCGAAACTCAGACAGTAAATATAGTAGTAAATCAAAAGTAGAAAATATATAACGCGGTAAGAACTAGTATATAGTAGAAAATGGATTCTTTGGGATGACCGCTAAAGCAATGGAATTTGGCTAACCGTAGACACGTGTTTCTGACTTAAGGTCTTGATCAGTACAGTCAACTAGTTGAAAGACGAGTACAACTAGCGCCAAAATGAATACACAAAACAATACCAGAGTCACCAACAGGAGCAAAACCGACATTTGTGATTACCAAGAGAACATCCGAAATCTTCGCTGGACTTGATACTCTATTTACCACGGAGCAGCATATAGCCACCTGTGGCGAAACTCATGACCCAAGAGTAGTAAATCAAAAGTAGAAAATATATAACGCGGTAAGAACTAGTATATAGTAGAAAATGGATTCTTTGGGATGACCGCTAAAGCAATGGAATTTGGCTAACCGTAGACACGTGTTTCTGACTTAAGGTCTTCATCAGTACAGTCAACTAGTTGAAAGACGAGTACAACTAGCGCCAAAATGAATACACAAAACAATACCAGAGTCACCAATAGGAGCAAAACCGACATTTGCGATTACCAAGAGAACATCCGAAATCTTCGCCGGACTTGATACTCTATTTACCACGGAGCAGCATATAGCCACCTGTGGCGAAACTCATGACCCAAGAGTAGTAAATCAAAAGTAGAAAATATACAACGCGGTAAGAACTAGTATATAGTAGAAAATGGATTCTTTGGGATGACCGCTAAAGCAATGGAATTTGGCTAACCGTAGACACGTGTTTCTGACTTAAGGTCTTCATCAGTACAGTCAAGTAGTTGAAAGACGAGTACAACTAGCGCCAAGATGAATACACAAAACAATACCAGAGTCACCAACATATATATATATATATATATATATATATATATATATATATATATATATATATATATATATATATATATATATATATATATATATATATATATATATATATATATATATATATATATATAAATATATATATATATATATATATATATATATATATATATATATATATATATATATATGCATATATATATATATATATATATATATATATATATATATATATATATATATATATATATATATATATATATATATATATATATATATATATATATATATATATATATATATATATATATATATATATATATATATATTTATATATCTATATATATCTAAAAACTCTGATCTCTGAACAAGTGAAGGCGACGCAAACATTTTAAAATATATTTTTTTGATAGATTTTTTTGTTAAATCAATGTCTCTAAATCAAATCAATTGAATTACTCCGCCCCTAAGTTTCAGAATGAGTACACTTTGACTGCGTCGCGAAGGTTGGCTGTTTATATGGACCGGTCAACTAAATAAAAATAAGTAAATTTGATCTACGTGGTATAGTAAATTTAGCGTACACCAAATTTTCAACCGTCTCAATTAACTTTATATCCACTTTACTACATTTGAATTAACTGTTATTTAAAAATATTAAATCAATCTAATAATTAGTCTATTCGGGGCTGATCTTTTTAATATTAAATTAAATTACATTAATTTGTTAATTCATATCTATACTATATTTAAATACATAAATAGGTATTAGGACTACAAATTTCCTACTGACCCTTAATTAACTATTCAGAATGTAACCAGTCGCAAGATGACATTATTTAATATGCTTTGTGGTATGTATATATAGTTTAAACTTAATGTGCTGTGTGTTTAAATAAATGCTTAAAATAAATTTAGTATTTCTCATTAATACTATGTAAAGATTTTAACTCTTTGCAAATGTTTTAGTATTAAAATAAATCTAGTTATATTCAGATTGTTTCATTTTACTCTTTTCGGTTTATCGGTTACTTTTTCAAATTTAAAGAAAATTCAAAATGTGTAAGTCTCTGTCCCTGTGTATATGTTCTTTAATATAATATGTATACAAAAATGAGGTTTTATTTGCAAATATTCATATGATATTACATATTTGAAGTATTTTATTGGCAATATGTTTTTAATATCATTCTATACATTTATGTTGTTATATAACAAAGATGTTTTAAATATTTGTTTATCCATAGAGTATTCACTTGCATGTTTCTTGGTTTTGTTTTATGGTTGACAAGAAGGCTTCCTACCGAGTTCGAGAAATGTTGAGTTTTCATTTCTATCTGAGCGCTACAATTATATAAACTAGCTATTATCAGTCATATATTTTTAATGTTTCTTTTGGGGTTGTATTTTTAAATTGGCAACATCTCCTATGAATCAACAAATACCACTAGGGGTATGAGTCTGTCTGATATGTGTCCACGTAACTTCATAGTTATCAGTCAAAACCTTATATTTTTCCCTAGAGATCATACAATTGATGACACTTGATAGTTAAATAGAAATATAATATGATCTTTATAATCAATTCTAGCTCAACTAGTGGTACTTAAGAAATAAATTCCAAAGGTTTTTAGATATATATAGATATATAGATATATATATATATATATATATATATATATATATATATATATATATTTAAATATATATATATATATATAAATATATATATATATATATATATATATCTATATATCTATATATATCTAAAAACCTTTGGAATTTGAGATCACTGAAACAAGAAAAGCGAGAATGAATTAGTAACTAAATTAATATTACCTGTAAAGCTATAACTAAATTAATACTACCTATAAAAGCTATATTCTTAAAAAGATTAAGCACACAAAGACATATTTTAAATCGCCCCAAGAGATTGACATTTTTTCTAAATCATTTGTTTAGGTTTTATCATCATAGATTTTACGGATAAAGAAAAAATAACTGATAAGACATAATAAAACATAATTTAATTAGAACGTAAAACATATAATTAGTTAAATTCATTAAACCTCTTTATTTATTAAGTACCACTAGTTGAGCTAGAATTGATTATAAAGATCATATTATATTTCTATTTAACTATCAAGTGTCATCAATTGTATGATCTCTAGGGAAAAATATAAGGTTTTGACTGATAATTATGAAGTTACGTGGACACATATCAGACAGACTCATACCCTTAGTGGTATTTGTTGATTCATAGGAGATGTTGCCAATTTAAAAATACAACCCCAAAAGAAACATTAAAAATATATGACTGATAATAGCTAGTTTATATAATCGTAGCGTTCAGATAGAAATGAAAACTCAACATTTCTCGAACTCGGTAGGAAGCCTTCTTGTCAACCATAAAACAAAACCAAGAAACATGCAAGTGAATACTCTATGGATAAACAAATATTTAAAACATTTTTGTTATATAACAACATAAATATATAGAATGATATTAAAAACATATTGCCAATAAAATACTTCAAATATGTAATATCATATGAATATTTGCAAATAAAACCTCATTTTTGTATACATATTATATTAAAGAACATATACACAGGGACAGAGACTTACATATTTTGAATTTTCTTTAAATTTGAAAAAGTAACCGATAAACCGAAAAGAGTAAAATGAAACAATCTGATTATAACTAGATTTATTTTAATACTAAAACATTTGCAGAGTTAAAATCTTTACATAGTATTAATGAGAAATACTAAATTTATTTTAAGCATTTATTTAAACACACAGCACATTACGTTTAAACTATATATACATACCACAAAGCATATTAAATAATGTCATCTTGCGACTGGTTACATTCTGAATAGTTAATTAAGGGTCAGTAGGAAATTTGTAGTCCTAATACCTATTTATGTATTTAAATATAGTATAGATATGACTTAACAAATTAATGTAATTTAATTTAATATTAAAAAGATCAGCCCCGAATAGACTAATTATTAGATTGATTTAATATTTTTAAATAACAGTTAATTCAAATGTAGTAAAGTGGATATAAAGTTAATTGAGACGGTTGAAAATTTGGTGTAAGCTAAATTTACTATACCACGTAGATCAAATTTACTTATTTTTATTTAGTTGACCGGTCCATATAAACAGCCAACCTTCGCGACGCAGTCAAAGTGTACTCATTCTGAAACTTAGGGGCGGAGTAATTCAATTGATTTGATTTAGAGACATTGATTTAACAAAAAATCTATCAAAAAAATATATTTTAAAATGTTTGCGTGTCGCCTGCACTTGTTCAGAGATCTCGGGTCAGTGTCAATGCCGTTTTTTTTATTCTATTTAATGTTTTTACTTCCCTCGTAAAAGGGAAGTATTGTAATAATGAAAATTTTACCCTTCGAGATTTTATCAGATCTTTAAGTTTTTGACTTCAAATTTTGGTGAAAAATTAAGGATCGTATGGGGATACCCAATTTGTCTCAAATTTTTTACAAAAATCAAGTATACTGATACAAATTTGTTACTAATCCAAGATGGAGGAACAAAATGACGGCTTAATAAAATATTTAAAAATTCAGCATGAAAAAAATACTTAATGGACTGATTCCAAATTGTGCTATAATTAATTGTGGTATAGAGAAGAAGTAGTAAAACTGTGGTACTAATTCAAAATGGCGGAACAAAATGGTCGCCAATTAAAATATTTGTAAACGTAAAAAAATTAAAATCAGGTTTTTAGATATTTTTAAGTTTTATCGCCGCTAGATCCAAAAAATATATTTTATCAATTCCGTCGGTTTATCTGCCGGTTTGTCTGTCAAACTAAAAACCAATCTCTCAGGATTTATATATTTTCAGGTTTTAGCGCTCCTAGATGCCAAAAATGTTTTAACAATTCCATCGGTTTGTCTGTCTGTCATTTTATTATTAATAAAAAACCATTTATACAACTTATCTCAAATTTTGTACCAAAATCAAATATTATGTGAAAATCAACTGATAAAATTCAGGTACGAATCCAATATGGCAGCTTCTAAAAATATTTAAAAATCCAGACTGAAAAACTACTTAATAGAATCATTTCAACTTGTGTGTAATACCTAATTCTGACACCACTAAAAAATCGAGATGGCGGAACAAAATGGCGGCAGAATAAAATATTTGCAACCGAGAAAAAATTAGTCTCAGATTTTACATATTTTAAGGTTTTTTTTTATTTAATTTAATGTGCCTCGACTGCTAATGGTCATTGGCACAATTACTATACAGTAATTTACAGTACAACAAAATCATTAAAAACTAATTAGAACATTTATAACAATTTTAAAAGTTGAGCTTAAAGATAATTAAATAAATTAATGTCCTTTAGGAATTTTATAATTTTAAAGAAACTTTTAGGCGAAATAAGATTGTCTTTGAGATCACCACTGATTCCATTCATACGTCGGCTTTCTGCGTAATAGGGACACGCAATGAGGAGGTGTTGTACTGTTAGGGCACCATTGCAGTGTTCGCAAAAAGGTGGGTTCTGGGCTTCCATCAAATAACTATGGGTGAGTTTTGTGTGTCCTATTCTTAATCTTCGGATTACCGTCAGCTCTCTTCTATTCATAGGTGACATGTCCTTGGTTTGGTTTGGATCCATCTGTGAGAGTTTGGTGTTTGACTGTCTCCAGATATTGTGCCATTTATTCCATATTGTCTGTTTAAAAGTATTGTTGACATCTTTCTGAAGTTGTATTTGTTCTGTTGGCAAATTCGATGTTAATGCTTCTTTAGCAGCATAATCTGCTCTCTCATTTCCAGGAATTCCAACATGTGAAGGCGTCCAAATAATGGAAATTTTTATGTTTTTGGATGAAAGGTCTTGGTAGGTATCATGTATGTTTTGTACTAGAGGGTGTTTAGTGTATATGTTGCCTATGGAGTGAATCGACGCTAATGAATCGGTACATATAGTAATAATATATATATATATATATATATATATAATAATAATTTTAAGGTTTAACTTCCCTAGATGCCAGTAAAAAATTAAAGGCGTTTATTGCAATTATCAAATAAAAGTTAAAAAGCGAAATATACAAATTCAAACTCCTCTCTGAACGATTCAATTTGTTAAGACGTATTTGACTTTTAGACACTTCACTATTTACCTCAATCCCTCAAAGTCAAATATGTATTAAATCATATATAAACCCAAAAGCCTTAAAAATGAAGTATATGACCTACCGATCTTTTACGAAACTATCAAGTTATATCCTCTTCCTTTTTCTCTCTGTGTAATTGCAAAGTAAATATAATATATCTCTATACCCATTTTATGCAATTTATTTACCATGAATACAATTTTTTGCCTTTTAGGAACCTATATCGCCCCCATCCCCTGACCAGATCAAATAAAATAAACTAATTGGGAAAAATTGTTAAATGCGAATGAATAACAAAAAAGAATACTTATAGTTAATCTGTTTTACAAAAATAAGCTTGAATTTCTGCTTGGACTATTTCCACCTGCTCGGCCGTAGTATGAAAATTCGCTTGACGCAAATATAACCTTTTAAAATACAAGTAAATAAAGACTTTAAGAACAATCAAGCTTTAACAATAAGATCATACAAGTTTGTTAACCTAAAAGTTTTAACTAGATATAAGCCCTTCAAATAAATAAACAAGAGGCAAGTTAAACCGAATTTTTTCAAAACACTGCAACAATTAATGGATAAAATATAATCCTGTCGACAACTTATGAGTTCATTGTTTGTATTCAGTTGCGAGAATAACAGATGATACTGAAAAACCTTAGTTGCAATTTTTATCAGCTCATATACAGGGCGATAGGTCTAAGTTAGAGGTATCTCAAAAGCCAGATCAGACTCAGACAATTTTTTACAACTCAAAACAGGCTCATTTTGACCTAACCCTAAAACACTCTATAAAACCTAAACTAAGAGATATTAAGCTCCAAACTGAACAGAAAGATAAAAAAAAGCTTCATTTTGAATCCTTGCATGACTTTTTTGGTCAACTCTTAATTTTGAAGTGAAATTTTTCTGAAAAAGTAAATTTTCTATTTTCACTCATAGCGTCTAGCGAAAAGTAATAAAAATAAAATTTATTAAGAAAAAATGCATATTTTCACATCTTTCGAAATATACAGGTTCCAGATTTTAAAGATTTTTTTTTGTATTTATTTTCACCCCGAGACATTTTTTCGATCGAAAAGATCAGCAGGAACTTTTACAAATTTTAACCTAGTGCGCTCGTATTGGTATCAAAAGATAAAAAAAATAGATCATATCGTTTGTCATGAATAACATTTTTTCAAATTCCGAACGGAAAGGATGATTTTAATCGATTACGCGGCACAATAACTCTTTTAAGGCCACGGCGATGCTGCCCATTAAAGTACATCTGGAGTACTACTAAATACTGCAAGAATCCCCGCGCTAATTAAAATTAATTAATCGAATTTAGAAATTACCAACATTCCCAGAATGCCAATAGTGTAACTTCGCTCTGATTGGTCCAAACCTGCATTTCGCGCGGAGACCGTGGATTGGTAACAAAACCAGAATTTAGTAAGTTTTAACTTTACAAATGGTAAAGTCAATGCGTATAGCACCGTATTCAACGATAAGGAATTTTTCCTTCAACGGGGGATGCAGGCCGGAGATTCTATGTGAAATGTTGCATAACACTTAGCTCTAAAGTAGGATCTTTGCTCGTGTGATTCGCCAATAGGTCTTACGTCATACTAATCATATATGCTTACAGCTTGCTGAGGTAACCGGAAGAGCAGAAGATTTGTGCTTAATAATTATTTTGGCGAAATCTTACAATTATTTATTATTTTATTTGAAGTAATCCGGTTGTGCATTTAGTTCCCTTGAAGTCTTTGAGCCTTCAGCAGTGTTGACTTTAATTTTTTTTATTTGTTTCTTTCAAAAAGTGAACTTACTCATAATATTCAAAGTTAATAATTTTTTCTCATTGAGAATTGAACCATTGAAACATTTAATAACTTATTTGAACATTTAAACATTTTTGTAACTGAGTTGTGTTATATTTTAATGTGAATTAATTTTTGATAAATTGTTTATTGACTTACTGATCTCAACTGTATGTAGGCAATATTAGTGTTATCCGATAGTCTGTCCAAGTTCGCGACCCTTTTATTTATTAATTGCTGCTTTTAAATAAATAATTTGTACTAATTTTTAGTGTCATTAAAACTAAACGAATTTTATTTTCCAATTTTGTCTAACATGATAGCTTTTCATTTACTATTACTTAGTATAAAGTGCTTTGCCTCACGTATTAGTATTTGTTATAACCAATTCTAAGAAGCTCAAGTTCTGCCTTAATTGAGTCGAACTTTTTTCTAATCGTGGCATATCGAAACTGTGACTAATAAAGGTTTTGTCCTTGATTGGATGGTTCCTAAATTTATCAGATAAAACTTAGTAGTAAAGTACATGTACCGATCTCAACGGCTCAAATGGCTTTCCCGAATTAGGGCATATGTAGGTTAGGATAGTATTTAAGGTGTAGCTTCGTAAATTATTAAATTAAATTACGCTTTTTCAATATCCCTACTCTTGGCTCGATAGCAACTGAAACTTACGGGCTCTCTTAACGGTAAAGGCTCGTCTGGAATAGGTGCATTAGAACAACCGTACCTTATAATAAACAATTGAAAATTTAAATTCATTTATTATTCATTTAGTGCATGAAGCTTAATGTGCATGTTGTATTGGTATCTAAGACCTAACGTACAATAGAAATTCGCGACTAACATTTTCAAGGCGCGTGGAACGCCTTGGTGGATTAATTATTATTGCTAAATTGTTTAAACAGAATTGAAGACATCGGTGCAATAACCAGGTAAGTCCTATTTTTTAAAATGCTGGGAAATTCAAAAAAACGTCATATTATTCATTTGACAAATGAAGGAAGTACACAATTTTTTGAAGATGTAAACAAAGCAACTAATAACTAATAAACAAGGTTTTTTTCTAGAAAATTAAATACGTAGCTATTTAAAAAAAATTGACGAACATTTGGACTTACCTGGTTGTTGCTCCGAAAATATTATTAAAAAATGTCAAAATAATGTACAAAACATTTTTATTAAGAAAATGTGAACAAAATAACGAAACTTAACAAAACTCAAACCATATCGGCAAATACATTACATAATAGAAGAATCAGAGTAATAAACATCTTCAACTGTGTCGTTGACCTCTTGCATCACTTCATTATTTTCTGGTTCTCCAAAGATCATTCTGTAATACCATAGATCAGCAGCTGGTACGTATTTAGACGAAAGGAGCTTATCATCAGCAGCTTTTTTCTCCTTCAGAGGCAAAGGATAGGGCTGTATCATTGGTAAAGTTGGAAGAGACAATGGCATATTTTCTTTTTGTATATAAAACCTTGTAAAAAGTGGGACTGCCGTTGAGGTGCTGCATTCAACATAATTAACTCCTTTCTGATATTGAAACAATCGGTACGTAGAAATAGAAAACTTAACTTTTTCTTTGTTCATGAAAGTAGTTTTGAAGAAAGGTTTGAAATAGGTTGCAAAATCCATGATCATGTCCTGATTAACGTCAATAACTTTAAACTTCTTGGAAGTGGAGCGTACGAGGTGTTTCCACCCATCAGGGGTATGTACCCTTTCTTTACGTCTCTTAGCTTTTTCGATCTACGCAAACGAGCGGTCGCAGGGTAAAAACTGTGCCCTGGCTCTGGATACTGGTGGATAATCTTCGAAATACCCTTCTGGTTGATGTTTGTAAAAGTATACAAGTATTTTACTAATGTTTGATTCTCATTTTGGGCGAAGGCATTGTCGGAAAAAAGATATAATGTATGTACAGTCTCAGGCAGAAATGTATTTATATAATGATTCAGGAAGCTGATTACTTCATTACTCCCCTTTTTTGACGTAACTTCATCATACATGTAAAATACAGAAGTTCCACTTTTTGCAGAATGCACGCAAAAGTTATACACCCAGAGTTGTCGTTTATAAAAGACATCGCCAGCGGGAACATGGGGTAACGGCAAGCTCTGTTCATAATCAAAACATAGCACTTCGACAGAAGGGTCATTTAAGGCAAGTTGTGACTTCTCTTTTAATGAAGTATAAAATACTTTAGATTTACGAATGTGTAGCTGTTTCTCAACTTGCAATGAGGCTTTATTCTCAGTGCTCTGCTCTGCATTGATCATGTTTTGCAGACGATCACATGTCTGACATGTATCCGATCTTGGTGAGCCAAAACTTATATTAAAGTTTTGCACAAAATAACGATGATAATAGTCGTAAGTTACCTGTGGTTTGCTTTCTTTGCCTTCTTGTATGTTTGCAAAGACTATGGGCTCATATTTCTGACGACTTAGATTGGGTACCCAGATCTTGACATCCCTTCTTCAATATTTTCTTGCCTTTTGATTCAAAGCTCAATAAAACACTCTTTTTTATACCGCTAGGCCCGGGTCTGTTCTCGTCGCTCGGATGGTATTCGCTTCCTGACGACTGAAAAGGTTCGTCTTCAGACGACGACATTTTTGCACCAAAATTTACGTGTTAGGCCAAAAGCGCGACAAACCTTCCTGCACAACTTACTCCTGCATACTAAATCATACGTACATCTTGCCACGACTCTGCTACTCCCACTTCAGTCAAGTCCCCCACCACTAGAAACCGGTTCGGTGCAAAAACCAGGCATCTCCTGGACTTGCCTGGTTTTTGCTACCAATACTTGACCAGTTATGTGAAAAATCAATAGATTGCACGTTAGGAGCGGTGGACTTACCTGATTTTAACACCCAACAATCCGCAAGAATCTAAGGTTCGAGAATATGCATAAAAGTAAATTTTCATAATTTATGGACTTACCTGGTTATTGCACCGATGTCTTCAATTTTAATTGTTGATATTCTCAAATTTTTTTCTTTTAACCATGTTTGTTAAGAACTGTTATATTTTATTAATTGAGAAATTCTTTTGATAATTACTTTCGAATAAGCTTTGATAAAAAAGTGATTTTTGGACTTGGAACTGGAAAACTTGGAATGTTTGTCAAAAATTTGAACTGCTGATCGCTACCCGACGTTGTGGTTAGTCCGTAAGTGTTAATTGTAACTAATCAAAAGAATTATTTGATAACTTCCGGAGAGGACGTTGTATTTTATAACGTTGACGAAAAGAGGAATATTTCCCACCCAAAAACAACAATAAAAGTAAAAAAACAAAAAATAAGGCAATCGTTGAGATTTTAAAGAAAAGGTATATTTTTTAATCGTTTTGTATAACTTGTCAATAAGAGATGTATTGTTGTCCTCAGGACATTTAGTTGTCAAGAGTGTACTTACGGCAAGGTGTTTGTTGCTAGGTTTTCTTTTGGATTGCAAAGACAAATTTACTCAGTTGAACAAGCTTTAGATAAAAAAACTGTAAAGTGAATAATTGATTTAGTCAGAAAATCAATGAAGTAAACCTAAACTTTTGATTTTAAAGAAAAACTAAACTGGAGGTCCCTTGAAAGAATTTACGCCTAGTTTTCAGAAAGTAAGCCACTTTTGTCGATTTTTAAATTTTAACAAACATTTGTAAATTAGTGATAAAAATGTATTCCCCCGGCGTCCACGTCAGTAAGGTGAACGGAACGTAGTTAGAAATGTAAATTAGAAATGTATTTTAGCAAACTAAGTCATTTGAAAAAACTGACTTACTCTCCCACATAACACTTTACCGCTACTCTCAGAACTTGTTTCACAATTGTGGAATTTGGTAAAACTAAAAATAATTATTAAATAGCATATTTCGACAGACCACCTTCAGGTCTGTTTTTCAATAAATATGGCTTAATTCACGACCATCGACTTTTCTTCCCCTTGGAAATGGGACTCCCAATTTTCTTCGAAGCGGATGCCCACTTTCCATAGAGCAGCCGGGTAAATGTGGCGGGACCTCGACTAATCCTTCGGGGTCAGGCCCAGCCTAATAAATAATACCCTCATAAAAGTACTCCCTTAAGTAAGACTACTTGAAAAACGAGCATGATGTAGTTGCAATCTGATTGAACTTACACCCTGAAAAAATACTGAATCGGAAAATTATTTATTTTGATCTTACACTCTGAAACGACACAAATACTGAAATATTTTAGGTAACTAAATGATGACTTTTCGGTAGCGTTTCGATGCACTTACTGATAAGGGGCTGTTCGGTTGTTGCAGCGCTCTACACTCAACAGACATCGCCGCACGCCGTCGGGCAAACTAGCCCGCACGTGTGGATATTTTATTTCTAACTAGCTATTTCTTCGATAAATGGAATTATATTAAAGCGTACTTACAGTTTTTAGGTGTAACTGATACCATAGCAAAGTATCTCACAAACGTTTGGAATTAGTCACTACATATACTAATGAAAATTGAATTATTGGGCGGGGCTAATAATAACAATACTGTGAACGTTAATATCAGGACCGGAATGATATAATTGTTTTTATTTTTATGTTTAAGAGTTCTCTAAAAAAGATTTTTTTACATTAACACACCCAAAATATAATTTTATTTTACATTACACTACATAGTTTTTATTTCTGAAAATATATAAATTTTGTGTTCTAGGGACTTATATTATTGGAAATATTTCGCGATAACAATGCTGCCCCTACAGGCATACTCTACATAAACCAGTCAACAAATAAAGTTAGCCGCCTTGTTTTTTACTGAAAATTGTAAAGTAATAGAGTAAATATGCTGTTATAAAAGCTTGGCAACGCTGTAGGGATGTTATAACTTACTCGAAATTTTGGCGGATAATTTTTTCAGAATGGATGTCACAACACCAGGAGGATCAGTATATATATATATATATATATATACACTGATCCTGATACATATATATATACATATATATATATATATATATATATATATATATATATATATATATATATATGTTATATATATATATATATGTTAAGCCCTTTAACAATGAACAGGGAACACCTGTAATTTTTTTAACTGACAAGAGGTGTCAAGTCGTCACTGTCATATATATTTTTCAGTCATTGTAAAACGTAAAATAAAGAAAACAGAAAAAATAGTTGTTTTCGTCAGCAGAATATCAACGTAACGAAATTGTTTGTATCCAGAGTCTAGGAGGCAAAGGACAGATATTAAACATTGGTCCAATCGAGCACGGATATTGAATCACGTACACATAAGCAAGAACAGCAACCATTTTTGCCGATCATCTCGTTCATGAAGAAAGCAGCAAGTTACAGAACCACGGATTACACAGGTCAGATCATTCCAATCTCTTACTTTACAACCTACGACGTATGTGTTTCTGTCTCTATCGAAGACTTGGAGCGAAGGCGTTGCCTAGACGAATGGTTCCACTTTATTCATTTATTCTAACCTATCTCGCGAAAAGAAAACAATTTTAAATGATGGTTCTCGATTTAATAATATCACAATTCCAGAAAATTATTTCTTGGGTTATAGCAAGGCTACGCGGCACAATTTTTAGTTGACTGTTTACATCCTTTACTTTGTATTAATCGAATATTTGTAATAATCACATTTTCACGATAATTTACACGGAACGGTTAAATATCGTATAACCTAGTTTACACGCAGACAGTACAGAATATTATTTTGTTTAATTTATATTTGATTTATATCATAAATTAAAAATAATAAAACATGTCTGATACTGTAAAAAAGCTCAAAGCTCATCGTGGGCAAATCAAATCAGAATTAACTCGTTTTCACACATATATAGATAAGTTTAATCCAGTTACTGGTAATTTGACGCAGTTGCAGACACGCTTTGATACAATTCAAGACATTTTATTTCAGTTTAAAAAGTTACAGACTACGAAGGAGATCTTATTGCAGAGCAGAGCTTCGATGAGGTTGCAGAGGAGAAAGAAAGGGATGAGTTCGAAAATAAATACTATAATGCCATTTCAGGAGCCAAATATTTAATAAAGCTATTAAGTAATATTTTCCCTTTTCCCCTACCACATCACAAATTCCAATTACAAATACTTTATCTGTCGTAAACAACGCTGCTAAATTACCTGCATTAAAAATACCAGAATTTTCTGGTTCATATATCGAATGGCAACAATTTCATGACACATTTTGTGCTTTAGTTCACAATAATTCAAACTTACAAGATAATGCAAAATTTTATTACCTTCAAGGCTGTCTAAAGTAATAACTTCACTTCCAATTTCAAACGCAAACTATTTAAAGGCATTTCAATTACTCAAAGATCGTTACGAAGATCACAAAGCTACTCATACTACTCAAAATACTCACTTAAAAGCTATATTTGACCTTCCTACATTATCTAAAGAATCTCATGTTAACTTAAGGAAATTTTATGATGCTTTTCTGAGAAATTGTCGAGCTTTAGAAGCTTTAGGAGAACCAGTTGATAGCTGGAATACAATTCTTATATACATGTTAGTTTCAAAACTAGACTTTTTCTCCAAACGCGAATAGGAAAATTATAGTAAGGAAATAGACAAGCCTACCTTGAATAACTTTACGAAATTCTTAAACCAACGTTGCCAGATCCTAGAATCCCTTGATTCAAAGTTAGGAAATAGTCGCCGCGGAAACGATAGTATAAAGGTCTTTTATTCTTCTAACGAACAAAATGCTAAAATTGTATGTCCCTTGTGTAATGAAAAACATTTCATTTACCATTGTACGAAATTTAAAAATTTACCCATGGAAACACGTTACACAGAGGTTAAAAAATTAAACCTTTGCTCTAATTGCCTACGTAAGGGCCATAAGGTTACAGAGTGCAAGTCAATAGGGTGTAAAAAATGTAACTTAAAACACAATACACTATTGCATCGACAATCTGAAATCTCAAATGATAATAATCACGGGTTTTATGAACGCGATAATCAGCATCAACAAAATATTAATTTAAATTTAACAAATAATAATTCAGAAAGTTTACGCCTGAAACTTCCTCGGGAATTCTTGTAAATCGTACCCTTTTCTCTCATAACGTACAAAGGGCTAATAACTTTGTACTTTTATCAACTGCAATTATTCTAGTATACGATTTAAATAATCAACCTATTTCATATAGGGTTTTACTAAACACTGGTTTTCAGTCCAACTTCATAACTCGAAATCTCGCGGAAAAACTAAAATTGTGTTTAAGAAAATTCGGTTTACCTATTAGTGGAATAAATCAAACATAAACTAAAATTACATATCAAACAACAGTCAAGGTGTCTTCATTTTGTAATGATTTTACAGTTAACATTAATTGCTTAGTAATCGAACAAATCACAGATGTTTCACCACATTTAACATTTAATGTGTCTGATTTAAATATTCCTAAAGTAAACCTCGATGATCCAAAGTTTAATGTTGCATCGAGTGTAGATATGCTAATCGGTTGTTCTCTGTTTTATGAGTTATTATTATCCGGTCAAATAAAACTTGGTAAAAATTTGCCCATTTTGCAAAATAGTCACTTCGGTTGGTTAGTGGCCGGAAATGTACCCATTCCATATCAACAGTCCAAATGCTTTTTTGTAAATCTTTCACAAGAAGACATAAAACGACAGGAGGATACCTTAAACAATCAATTAGAGAAATTCTGGGTCATAGAGGAGATTCGGTCCAAGAACGAAGATAAATGAACCCAAGAAAAGCATGAATGCGAACAACATTTTGTTAATAATGTTTCTCGGAATCAGGAAGGTAGATTTTGTGTTAAACTTCCTTTAAAGGAAAATATGAAAAACTTAGGTGAATCGGAAAGTAGGGCTTTAAATAGTTTATTTTCTTTAGAGCAAAGGCTATCAAAAAATGCTGAATTAAGCAAGAAATATAACGCTTTTCTATCGGAATATAAATCTTTAAATTATATGGCTGAAGTCTCTCGCGATCAGAGTGAGTCTGAATTTCCTATATATTATTTACCCCATCATAGTGTAACAAAAGAAGATACCGTCACTACAAAGGTACGCTTTCTATTTGACGCTTCTGCAAAAACGTCGTTTCATCTTCCTTTAAATGATGTTTTAAAAAACGATCCAGTAATTCAAAATGATTTGTTTGCGATACTTGTAAATTTAGAAAACACGAATTAGTTTTTATTAGTGATTTAACTAAAATGTATAGAGAAATTTTACAACTTACAAAGAATTGTTTGGCGAGAAAACACAAAAGAAAATGTTGACATATGGCACAAAACCAGCAGCATTTTTAGCTACACGGTGCTAAAAACAAATAGCGATAGAAAATCAAGATCTTTATCCAATTGAGTGTAAAATTATAATTGAAGATATGTACATTGATGATCTTCTTAGTGGAGCGTCAAATAGCACAGATTTAAATCAAATAAGAAGTAATCTTGTTAAATTATTATCTGATTATGGTTTTGAACTAAGAAAATTTCAGTCAAACGACGAATCTTTTCTTCAAAACGTTAGTTCAACTTCAGATGCGCAATATATTATTACGGACGATTCCTCTACTAAAACTGTAGGAGTAAATTGGAAGCCTTGTTTGGACGTTTTCCAATATAATTGTCAAATATTTTTAAATAATTCTGATCATGTTACAAAGAGGTCTATTTTATCTTTTATAGCTAAAGTTTTTGACCCTTTAGGATTGTTGGGGCCGATAATTATTCGATTTAAAATGTTAATTCAAGCCTTGTGGCAACTGAAAATTGCATGGGACGATCCTGTACCTATTAATAGTTATAATGAGTGGATTGACTTTAGATCCCAATTGTCACAACTTCATTTAATACAAATTCCAAGACGCGTACTTACGAGAAATTGCAATAGTATTGAGTTACACGTTTTATCCGATGCAAGCGAAAGGGCTTATGCTTCTTCCGTTTATTTCAGATCCCAAGATAATAACCATCAAATTGAATGTAATCTTTTTTTGTGACAAATCTCGTGTTGCCCCTATAAGTTCTATAACGTTACCTAGGCTAGAGCTATGCGGTGCTCTTCTGGCTGCTAGGTTAGCAAATAAATGTATTGAGTCTCTAAATTTAAATATTTATAGCATTTTTATTTGGACAGATTCAACTATAGTACTGTCTTGGATATCAGGTCAACCACGCATGTGGAAAACTTTTGTATCCAATCGGGTAGCGGAAATTCAGAAGCTCACAAATATTCAAGACTGGAACTATATTGCATCTTCAAGTAATCCTTCAGATATTATTTCGTGGATCTAATCTTGTAGATCTTATTAACTCTGATTTATGGTGGCATGGGCCTTCTTTTTTAAAGGATAAGAAAGAAAATTGGCCTGAATACTCAAATATTACACTTTTCACGAAATGCGGATAAATCTCCGCAATACAGGTCACCTCCAGTAACTAGTTTTTTTTATGTCACGAACCCATCGAGCGCTTCGATTTTTTGAAAGGTTTTCGTAGTATAATAAGCTTTTGCGCATAACATCGCATTGTTAAGATTTTTCAATAACCTAAAATATTTCAAAAATCGACAAACTGGACGGTTAACGCCAGCAGAGGTGGACTTAAGTTTAACAGTTTTGACAAAGGTAGTTCAAAATGCCTCATTTTTCAAAAGACCTTCAGTCACTTAAAGACAATAATTCGGTACATCATAACAGTAAACTCAAATCTTTATCACCGATTTTGGACGAAAATGGATTATTGAGGT
>JAUTXW010004188.1:22500-71883 GCA_030620095.1 Kuschelorhynchus macadamiae | reverse complement strand
TTTGCAGATCTGACTAAAATTCAGCGTTTGGGGTATGGGTATTTGGGAATATTTAAAACTGCACATTTTTTGCCAACATTTTGCTACTATGATTAAAATTGTCTTCATGTAAGCGTCTTTTGTAGGTTTACCAATATTAAAATGGAAGCACACTAAAAGGCAAAAGTAAAAATTACAGGTGTCACAAAAATAAGGTAAGAGATTTCTGGGGTGAATTTTTCAGTACATATTCCTATAAAAATGTATCCTTAGTTTAATATCCTCAATACAGTATGTTTAAAATTAGAGGCAAAGACTCTGTGCATATTTCATAATGCTTCTACGATTGTGTTGAAGCTGGGCATGTTGTCTACACAGGTTGTCTATGTTTTTATTGTTTTCTGTAAAATTGCGACAATTTTATAGGAACACTTCTTGTGTTAAAAAATTAATTATATTTTCAAAAAATGTAAGGCATGTATAATTTGTATTTTCAGAGCATAAAGGGCGTTCATTACGACAGTCTTGAAATTATATCTAGAAAAATCGGTAACATGGCATTTACCCGGAACTATCCACGTAACGGATTGCGCACACACATGTAACACAGATTATATATACATATAGTTATTTGCTAGTCGCGGTTCTCTTGAATCGTTATATTGCGCATGCGCAAATAAAAATGTGACAATACACATGACAATACACACAATTTATTTACATATCTACCAATAATTCAGATTAAAACAAATATACATTTTTTTTATCTCCACAAATTTTTTTGCCCAGATCTGACATACCTACATACAAATGTTAATTCACTTACCATCTTTACTTAGATAAAAACCTAGATAAAGCTTCAAAACTCCAATATACCATTTTTTAAATTTTGTTTTTGCTCTTTATTAATTTATTTTTAATACAATATTTAAATATTTTTTGTAAATATAATAATCTGTAAAAAAAATAGTTATGATTTTTATTACTTTTCTTCATAAAACATTTTTATTCGAGAAAATGGAAATTTACTGACTTATTAAACATTTAATTAGGCCACCATTTTGTTTGGCCTAATATGATTGACAAAAATGTCTCATTCAGATAAGTTGTTTTTTGATACTGATATTTTAAACATTTCATTAGACCGCTATTTTGTTCCACCATAATGGCTCTACCAAAATTTTACACTAAATTTTGTATCACCCTTGGTTTGTGTAAACTTTAAAATCAATCCAATAAGTATTTTTTTCAGACCGAATTTTTAAACATTTAATTAGGCCGCCATTTTGAATTTGCATCAAAATTTTTACCAGTTCACCTTTATATAATATTTGATTTTTGAACAAAATTTGGAAATAATGGATGAAGTAGTTTTTTTTGCACTGATATTTATAACATTTTATTAGGCTGCTCTTTTCGATTTATAGCAAAATTTACCAGCTAATGGTCATTTTACACTTAACTTTTCTGCAAAATTTGGGGAAAAACTGAATAAGTAGTTTTTTAGTAATAATATTTTTAACACTTCATTAAGCCGCTATTTTGTTCCACCATGTTAGATTTTAACCAAAATGTTACCACGGCACACAGTGGGTAAATAGTGGAAAAATGTATAATTTGAAACTATCTAATTTTAACAAAATTTCATTGCATTAGTGTTCTTAGATAATGAATGTAATTTAATTTAGCACGTATTTTCGAATTCATATTTCACTGACATAACCACGTATTTTTAAAGTCACCTAAAAATAGAACTCTTAAAAATTTTTAAAAATATTGTCATCTTAAATTCTTCAGTATTACTATGAGAAACGACGTGTGGGGTTTTTACGTTTTATCCAAAAAGAAGTGACTTTAAGGTCTATAGATAAATAATTATTTTCATTTTATAGGCCTAATTCATTTCAAGTTTTGAAATATTTTAAAATGAAACCATTTTTTATTAACTTTTTCATGAAAATTATAATTTTCACTATTAGCTACATGTACCTACATATTCTTATTATCCTTATTATTTTATTTACACTTTAACGAATATGGAAACGAAAAAATTAGCTGCGGATACGTGCGGGTAAGCTATGAACGGTTGTTGTGACAACGAGCGCAAATGTTTAACTTAATGTGCGCGCCTTCACATAATATGTGAATATCAATATTATTGATAAAGTAGCGTTTGTGTAATTTCGAAATTCGTTGTGTGATAAAAAACTAACAGTAATCTTAGCAAGTGTGTGAAATGTCATCCGTTTCCATAAGTAATCGACAGCTTACTGAAGAATTTATTAGGTGCGGCCGTAAAAGTGATATGTTGATGCAATTTTTGAGAGATAAATTCCCTTCTTTTTAGTAAAGATAAGCTAAGGATAATTTTAGAACAAATTAAAAAAAGGTATGTTAGCTCGTTCAATTCAAAATGGAACCAGTGTCATAGGAAAAAAAAGGCACTATTTAAAACTTATTCTGTATGGCTGGATAAGAATTTTAATGTAGAGATGCTTAATGAATTAATGCCCGACTTCAAATAAACGTAGTTTAAGTGCTGGACGACCGGTAAAGAGATTTGAAGAATGCAGTGAACGAGCTAAACGTTACAAGATCCAAGAAATTGAGAAAGGTACTCTAAAAAGAATTACAAGTCGCAGCTGGAAAAATATCAGCTAAGAAGACCTACTTGGAACCTCAAAAGCTTTAGCGATGTTAATTGATGCACAGTTATCAAAGCATCAATATGAAGTGGTTCGAAATGTGCTTAAAACTTCGGCTGTGATGTTTTGCCACCATATTATAAAGTTCGGGAAGAAAAAGTGCATTGTTACCCTGAAAATATTACTATTACACCAATATCTGCTCAAGTTGATTTGATTGTTTGCTTGATCACACAGCTAAAAGAATTATTTTGGCCGCTGAAAACTTTACAAATGTAGCGCATGTTCCAGAAATAATGACTTTAACATCGAAATGGGGTTGTGACGGTTCGTCAAATCAAAGTCAATATCATCAATTCATACCTAACGAATTTAATGGTATATCTGATGCAAATTTATTTATGGTATCTATGGTGCCCTTAGTACTTGAAACTATAGATCAAACAGACACGTTATGGAAGAATTATAGACCTTCTTCCACAAAGTTTTGTCGGCCGATTCAATTTGAATATGCCAAGAAAACCGCAAACAATACTAAAAAAATTGTCGAAAGAATAAATGAAACCATATGCAACATACTGCCAACATATGTGAATATAAAGGACAAGGTTATTGAAATTCGTCACAATCTTTATTTACCATGATGGATACAAAAGTAGCTCAAGCAGCAACTGGTTGTAAAGCATCGTCTGTTTGTTACATATGTAAAGCAAGCCCTAAAGAAATGAACAACTTTAGATACAGCTAGACGATTTGTTGGGACGTATAACTGGTATTATATGCCAGTAACAATACATAAAATGCTGGTACACGGCGAAAGTATAATCCGAAGTTCTTTTCTATCTATCGGTAATCTCTCCGAAGAGGCGCAGGAGGCTCGAAACAAGGATTATAGAAATTATCGCCTTCGTTACGCAAGGAAATGCAGTCGAACTTCAACCAACGAAGATATTTTAAAGAGACTCTTAGTTACTTCTGATTCATTTTGATCAAGTTTAAGAGTTACAACTTTAAAAAAACACATAGATCTATCAGAAGATGCAAAAGAACTACTTTTAGATTAAATTTAAAACTCAGTTATTGACAACGTATTATTTTTGTAATCTTAAATTTGTTTATTACACGTTATTGTTTTATTCAACTCGTTTAATTTAGTTGCACTTAAGTTCTATTTATTATAATCATCATAAAATGATAGCGATCAGATAATATCAGGTACCTATTTCATAAATACAACCAAAAAAGTTTTGCACCATACTGTATAAAAGAAGAGCATGTAATCTATTAAATATAGTTATGTCTTAATTAAAATACAAGGTGGTGTAAAACTTTTTTGGTTGTGTATATTATTGTAAATATACTATGACAACTAATAATTAACAGTTATTATTAATCCTTTATCTACAGCCATTTTCTTGCAATGATATGTTAAAAGGAGTAAAATCTTGATAGTCTATAATTTTTTATTTTTTCTGTGGTTTTAATTTTAGAAAATGTAAAGTGTAAAAACTTCTTAAATCTAAGCAATCACACTTATCAACAAAATTTATACTGGGTGTCCCAGAATATGTGGGCAATCTCTCGAAAATAAAAAGTACACGTAAAGATAATGCCACAAGTTCCTTTAAACTTTTTTCAAATAGTCGATATTAACGAAGATACAGGGTGTTAAAGTTAAGTAACAATGTTGCCTCAGTTCGAGGATTCAACAATCATCAATTCTTAAAGCTAGGGAATGCTTAAGATTAGAAGGTATGTTGAATCAACCAAAATCTTTGAAATTAACCATTGCTTTTTTTCCGTAAACCGAATTATTTATTTATATCGAACAAAAATGTCTTATTTTTTTTACTTAAAAATTTAATACAAGTACGTAAAATAAGTTAAGATCCATTAAATAGTAATAAATACATGTAGGTGACGCCCCCTACAATTTAGAGTCGCAATAACATTAAATTTGAATTTCGTATCTTAAAAAATCCCCGGATGCCAATTTTCTCTCAAATATGGATAGTATTTCAAAAGTTAATCCCATAAAACAAAAATAGAAATTTATAACACCCTGTATCTACCTTAATATCGAATTTTTGAAAAAAGTTTATAGAAACTTGTGGCATTATTTTTACGTATACTTTTCATTTCCGAGAGATTGCCCACATATTCTGTATAAGCAAGCAGTTTTAAAATAAGTAGAACATTTTTGCCGAAAAATGCCTGTTCTGACCCATTGTGCGGCATCCTCATATAACTTTTAATTTTTAACCAAAATTTGAAGTAAAGAGAAGTAGATTTTGAGCTTTATCGTGGACAGGCATACACACACACACACAAGACCGACGGAATTGGGAAAACAAGTTTTTTGCGACCAGAATACTTTCCTCTTGCGAAGAAAGTAAAAAAGAAGAACGACAGCTATAAGACAAGACATGTTAATAGCTAAATTATAAAAAAAAAAGATTTATTTTCAATATCCTAAATTTTAAATTTTAAGCAATATAAGACATGATTATGAACCCATTTTTCACTTTTGATGACTCAAAGAATAACCATTTAAATTCCTTTACCTCTCAACACTTAAATTAAAAATTGGTCCAACTCAAGTGAAAATTAAAAAATGACCCGATATCAAATTATTGATGGGTTAGCGTATGATAGCATCTAGGTAATTATTGAGAATAATGTGGTACACGAAAAAGTTGCTATAGTCAAAAGCAGTGTTATTGTGCGGGTCATACGATTTATCAACGACAAACTTTTAAGTTTGTTTTTCTTTTATTACGTGTAATCATATCCTCCGCATAAAATCCGGAAGATGAATTAGATAGATCTATGATATTTTTATATGAAAAAAGAGGATACACATATAAATACCAGCAGTTGCAAAAATCTTTGTCACAGCGATGCCACTTCAAAGTCAGATTGACAAGTCAGTGACAAAATGAGTAATAGAAAACAATTTTCGGGTTTTTTGCATCCACAAGCGAAAAAAATGGTATTAAATCTAATAAAATATTACGAAAATTAAAATTCACTGGCCAATATCCAGGAGACAATAGCAAAAGCTCTGGGAATCGGTATAAGGTCTGTGCAGAAAATTGAGCATGAAAAAAAGCATAATTTACTACCGAAGAAGATTAAAAAATGTACACGAAAAAACGGTACAACGGGAAAACGGTTCAACATTTTTTATACAGGTTCTTCAACAATATTTCTTACAAGTGCAAGTTTACTGTTTTCTTCAACATCCAAAAGTATGGACTACCATGATAATATGAACTGTGAACTATTTGAAAAGTGGTTAAAAGAACAACTGATTCCAAATTTAGATGCTCCATCTTTAATCATTCTGGACAATGCATCTTATCATTCAAGAATCTTAAATAAACAACCTACTTCATCCTGGAAGAAAAGTGATATTTATGACTGGCTAATAAAACAAAAACAAAATAATTTACCCAATATGCTGAAACTAGAACGTCTTTTAATGGCAAAATCTACTAAAAAACCAACAATATATGCCGTAGATGAAATATTACGGGAAAATGGACACGAAGTTTTACGACTCCCGCCATACCAATGCCAGTTTAACGCAATAGAATTAATAGGGGCTGGGGCAAAATCATATTACGAAAAACACGTGAATGGTCTTACATCAGATGAAGTGCAAATTGTTTGGCAAGATTCATTAAATTATATTACGCCGGAGCACTGGAAGAAATCTGTGGAACATTCGGAGAAATTAATATGGAACTGGTGGAATCGAGAACTAGTTCTAGATGTCGAAATAGCACCAATGATCATTGCGCTATTTGAGGACGACTCACAAGATGAGTACTTTTTAAGTGATGATGATATTTTTTAGTCTATAATATTAAAAAGTTTCTGAAGGATTATATTAGTCTTTGACGTGTATAAATCATAAATTGCATTGTGAATATCCATTTTTGCATTGTAATGACACCATTTTTTATTATACTATTGTTTGTATGATAATTATATAACTATTATAATCGTGAGAAAAATCATCTCCCAGATTTTCTTATGTCATTTCGCTTCTAAGGATTCTCACATGACTGAATAAACGGTATAATATACTGAAGAGGTTTGGCAAATACGTCATGTGACCCAAAATAACTCAATAAGGTATCTTCCATTACACATTATAAGTCTGCTGGAAAAGGAAATCTAGCTGTTTACTTAGTGATTAAAAAACAATTCCAAACATAAACGGCTATTTTTTCTTAAACTTCACATTGCTGTACCATAGTTATGTCAATTAAAGCTCCTAGTTTTGCAATGCCCAAGATAAAGTAAATAAAACTTAAAAATATTTAAAAAACCACTATTCTCCTATTCTAAAGTTATTTCTTTATACTACTTAGAAACTAATATTTGAGAAACATTACTATTGTTTGTATGATAATTTTGTTGCACCATGTTTAAACATATCCACCGTAATATAAATTCGTATATACATTGGAGTGACTGGGCAGGCTTGGCATCATGGCACAATCGACTTTATACTGTGAGGTAAATCTTAACAGTGGCTAAATATGTAAATAATGATCTCTATTTTTATTCTTACTCTAAGGTTATTACTATCCAGTATATACAAGGTGGATTTTTTACATCGACATATCGTTTTTATTTTTATCATATTTTAGAAATAATTATTAACATACAGTATGTCTACAAAAAGCAGCGCACGTGTCGACTATTAGTTTTTAAATAAAACACCCCATTTCCTTTTCTATTCCTATTCTTTTTATATTCTCTCTTGTGTATATATTTTTGTTTTTGTGTTTTTTTTAGCTTTGTAAATAGGAACGTCATTCTTTATACAATAAAGCTTATTGACTATGACTATGACCATACAAATGGTTATTGAGCATAAATTCCTAGGGGTAACCATTTAAAACAACTTAAAGTGGGATCTTCTTTTAAATTGTTTTAATGACCCAATTGTTCTAAGGCGACTTGGCAAGTGATTAAAAAGTTTTCTGCGCTCATAAATCAAAGAATTCTTAGTCATAGCAGTAGTAGGCACTGGCAAAGGCAAATCCAAAGCTTTTCTGGTGTTTCGTTGACCTGCAGGACGCTGTATATTTTCTCGGTATTTAAAGATTAAGACATGCTGTTTGGAGGATAAATAAAGGGTTAAGAGTTAGGATTTTTTGTGACAAAAAGTGAAATCTGCAGGTTTCTCTTAGACTCACACCAGCAATAAAGCGAACAGCTTTCTTCTGCAGCACAGACAAGATGCTTAATTTTTAAAATTTTTAATTTCATCAAAATGTTAGAATGTTTTATGTTCCATATCCCATTCTAACTTTATTTGAGATAAACACGTTTGAAAATTATCAATTTTATATTTTGATAGGCTTTAAAATTTATATATTTTGAAGCGGGGATGAGGCACGTAAAAAAATTATGGATATGACAAGTTAATTTATCTCAACCCTGCGGGAATTCGATTTTCGTTCAGATGTCTGGAGACAACGATGAGTCGGCTATTCCAAGAGATGTTAATAACATGCCTGTGGGCATATACAAGAACCCGCGAGGTTCTTGTATAAAAACAACGCGCAATAGCCGAACTTTCCTTGAAGAACCCAATTTATATATCTTTCGACGTTTATATGGCAAAAATAAAAACTTGATCTTTAGAGGATTATCATCCTCCGATACGAAGAAAACAAAGAAATGCTTTATGCCAGAGGATAGAAGATATATAGCGTCCACTATCCAACAATACATTCAAGAGCCCAGCGTCGCTACCTCCATTCACAATGAACATTTCGGGATTATTATCAAATTATAAAATTTAGTTTCATCAGTATGAAGTGGTAATTCAATTTTAAGGACCCAATTTCAACTTTGCAAGGGTTAGCACAAGTTTTTAATATAACTCTATTAGTAAAAGGGGGTAAGAAATAAAATACTTCTTTTGGTTGTAAATTTAAATAAAAAATTATACCTTTTTCTAGGATATGTAACAATGCAGATAAAGATAATAGCAACATAAGTTGGTATTATAAAACTGGTATTAATAAATTTTGGCTACATAAAAAATTACAAAAAGTCGTGTCAAAAAAAACGTTTAGTTTCTAATCAATTTATAATTCAAGTAGCATAATTCTTTACCGCTAGCTCTTATTTTAAGAAATAATCATTGAACCTGCCTGGTTTGAACCATTGCTTACTTGTTATTTTAAATTATCTTTAATCTAGTTTAGAAATGAAATGTCAATAAACATAAGTTGATTTACAAGAGAATGCCACCAACAGGTCGCTGGGTTTGCTTAGAAAATACTTACTCAGACAAAATTTCAAGCTTGGAGCAGTTCGACTTATCAATATCTCCCATGGCTGACATAGAAGGTGTTGGTAGCCACGCAAGTGGATTCGAGGTCTGAAGAAGAAAATGATATAAACAAAACTTAAAAAATTTAAATAAAATTTAAGAAATCAGTGCAGTTTTCAATTGAATAAATATTGTGACACAATATTTAGAGAACGGCAATACCCACTGCGTTTATTTCTAGTTTGAAAATACAGAATAATATACGAAGCGAGTGTCGTAAATAATAGCCATTATATGAGAGGAAAACACTGTATTTTATCCACGCCTATCAAACCTAAAGTATATTTATAACATATGCAAATAATATTGACGTTTATTTTAATTATTCAGTTTTGAGGCACGTCATCGTTTTCATTAGTTTGAAATGAATAGTGATTATTCACGGCTAGTACTGAATAATATACATGATCATAAGATGATGATTGAAGAAACACTAATATGAGTTTACTATGAAACAAACCCTTAAAGAAATATTTTATTTTATCACAAGAAGTCAACAGCACGTTTACTCGTAGCGACCTCCTCCATCTCTCCACCGCTGATATTGCAACGTGATGATGAAAGGATGTCTTAATTATTTTTGTTATTAAATAGACTTCAGAAAAATCTGATATACAGGTGATTGAAAATGAAATGTAAACTTCAAAGAAACATATTCCTTCGAAAAAATATACAAAGTTTTAATTAAAAAAAACTGCAATAGGTTAGTTAACAAAATGAAGCTAGTGTTATTACATAATACGTCATATTCTAGGGGAAAAAATATCCTGAGCAATGCGTGGGAATGGAGTAACACTTAACTAGTCAAAAAATATTTAAGGCCAATATTTTTAAATATTCTGATATTTTTTACGTAAAAATAAATATTTGAGTATATTCTACAATTTTCGAGATATTTGGAAATTGCTACAAAAATAAGAACATATTTCACAAGCGAAGCATTTGGAGGCCTATCATTATAGTGATTTTTTCTTAGCTTAATATAACGGATATTCCCAGATACATTTAATACGCACAACACAGAAGGTATTTTTTTTATCCCTATCAAACGTGTTTACTTACAAAGATGTTTTTTTATAATTTACATCGGATACACTTGGATAAACACGCACTCTAACCCTCCGATATCGTTGAACTTCCACATAACTATTGCAGCCAGTACGCCTTGCAAAGTGATACGACTGTCGATGTTACATCAAGTCGCCCGCTGGGCATACACGTTCCACTCGGGGACCTCACTCGAAGCCAGCGTTTGACCATGCGGATTTTTACTGCTCGTGGATGCAATTGCTTAAACACATCTCGGCGGATACAGGTATTGTACATTGAAGGCGCCTTGCTAGAGTTTGCGTTTGTCAGATTCATTTAAATGGACCGTAATAAATGGGCTAAACGGAATCCATATAGAAGAATTGAGCTTCAGTTTAAAAATTAATGCTTTAGTTTTAAAATATAATGATTATTTTATATTACCAATATGTTTTTTTTATTTCTTCTTACATTCTTAAGTTTTATAGCATCCCTATTTCGTTTCTTTACGCTAGACTACTGAATAATAAGTATGATGTAAGTGTAATCTTTTAAAAGGTTGACAATCACAAATAGTGTTAAACATATGTAATGTAATTAGTTGTATATTATAGAATTTAAGAGGTTATTAAATTGATTTGGTAGGTAATCATAACAGTTAAGTAGGACACAGGAGTCTCGTCCTATAAGTGGTACATGTGTCGTTGGAGAATCAGAATATAATTCTTATCTTCTAAGGTGATATCATGAAAAAACCAAGTGCCGTCTTTAGTATGCACTGATGTCATGTACTGCTAACTTACATGACGCACCCCGTATATTCGTTCAACACAGATTACGTTCATTGGAGAACAAACAGCACATTGACTATTTGGTCTTGGAAACGAGGAATACCAACAATAAAGGGCTTGCCATCTGACATTTTTGAATTTGAGTTATTTAAATTTTAGGAATTAACTTAAGTATATGTTTTATATTTATTTGTTTCTTTTTAGATTATCGGTGACCGAACAATATTATAACAGCGCATTCCAAATTGATGCTGCCAGCGTATTTGTATGTAGTATGTTTACTATTACTAAACAAGAAGCTGAATTCATTTAAGAAAATTTACGCTAAAATAAGAACTAAAACTTGCTTGTAAAATGCAAAAATTTAGCTTTTTTATAATTAAAAATCCATATTTCAATTATATTTTAGGTTTAGTTTTGGAGAAATTCAAACAAATACCACTTTCCTAATAAAATGACTTTAGTTTAAAACCAAATTCGTACACATTTATGATGAGCGTAGCTTAGAAAAATTATCACTAACATACCGGTACTAATATCATAAAATAATAAAATGACAAAAAATTTGGAAAGTCAAGCAAGCTTTCCGTTTTCTCGAATATTAAGGCTAACAAGCCAAACGGATTGTTGTAACTGTATGTACAGGGTGGTCCAATAATAGAGGTTATAGGCTATAGCTCGGGAACAGTTAATGACAGAACTTAAGGAAAAAAAATATTTATAGGTAAATCGGCCAAGAAAAATTGCTGTAAATTATTTTTAAGTTTGAAAGTTGGCCGATTCGGGGGTGTAACAGTAACACAAAACTATACGTGCCAATTTTATCTTAAATTTCCATAATTGAGATATGTTGAAAATAGAGCCGTTATATTCTTCAACCAATTACGCACTTTTTTGCTTAAGACTATTTTTGTCTATTTTCAAAAATAAAGTGGCGGGGAAGGCCAAACATTTTTACTTTCAAATGTAGGTAGCTCTGTTTTGGATGAACAGATTTTATTCAACTTAGTGTCGAAGAAGTGTTTCTTTTTGCTCTACTCGTGGAGCCATAAACTGCATCGTAATAACTTTGTTAGTGGTCACTAGATGGTGGTGTTTTGGAATTCTCGAAATAATGCAGATTTTCTCAAAAAAATTAAATGGTACGCTGTAACTTTTAAACCACAATTTATTTGGTAGTTATGAAGGACATGAATAGTAAAATAAAAAATCCAGGTCCACATTTAAATTAAGAAAGTTGATGATGGTCTCTCGAATCCGAAACGTCGGATTGGAAAATTAACCTTGCTGTTTTATAGAGGAAAAAAAATTGACAATGGCAAAGTGGAAATTGTTTTCATCTCACATTTCAATGAATTCTAAGATTTTAGGAAAACCAGAAAACTGAAAAAAAAACAAGGCTCCAATAGAAACTTTAGAAATCTTGCATAACTGTAAAAAACACAACTTAAAAAAAACAATAAATGCTAAAACTCAGTCTCATAATCACATAAGCTTCGCAATAAAATAGCTAAAGCTAGGACAGGGCAGGACAGGACTCGGTTTGGGCGAAAAAATTAAACGGAGTTCTACCTTACTTCCGTGAAACAAAAAAAAAGAAACACGTCGGACTGGACTAACAACTGACAGCAAATATATTTAAAATTACTGAAAACTACTTACGCAAATGCTCAAAATGCCCCGTCCGTCATTGTCAATACAAAGTCGAAATCTTTCCTGTGTAGATTGGACTGCAGCCTCCACTTCTGCTGAGTAGTCTTTAAGAATTTAAATATATTTGTTGCTAGTTTATTGTTAGTTGTTATTCATTTCGTAGTTTTTTTTTTGGTGTTTCACTGAAGCAAGGTAGAACTTGGTTTAATCTTTTTGTTGCCCAAACCGAGTGCTGCCCTGCCTCGCCTGGCTTCGGCTATTTTATTGCGGAGTTTTAGTATTTTTTGTTTTGTTCCCTTTTTAAGTTTTGTTCTCTACAGTTATGTAAGATTACTAAAGTTTCAATTGAAGCATTTTGTTTTTTTCAGTTTTTTGGTTTTCCTAAAATTTTAGGATGAAAATAATTTCCAACCCGACGTTTCGGATTCGAGAGACCATCATCAACTTTCTTAATTTTGGACCTGGATTTTTTTATTTCACTATTCAATACCCTTCATAACTACCAAATAAATTGTGATATAAAAGTCACAGCGTACCATTTGATTTTTTTGAGAAAATCAGCATTATTTGAAGAATACCGAAACAACGCATCTAAGAACAACTAACGAAGTCAATTAATTATTTAAGTTGGTATTTGTAATGGCATGTCATGAATATTGTCGAAGTTAAAATATAGTTTATACGTAAAATATCAAAAGGAAATAATATATAAAAGACACTAAATTATTCGGCAACAGCTTAATGAAAATATAATGAAAAGTAAAAGATTGAAAAAATTGACAACGACAAATGTTAACCAACAATTAGATGAAAATAACAGTAATGTTAACCAAAATTTAGATGAAAGTGATTTATCTACCCGAAAAGTACCCCCAAGACAATAAGAATATAAAGAATTTTAAAACAATTTTCAAAGCAACTACTCAAGACAAATATTAGAAGCAAAAATGAACGTGATAAAAATTGTACAAGATGTTCTTATAAATTTAACAAAAAAACATATTCAGTTGGATGTTCAAAATGCAATGATTGGTACTGCCTATCATGTGCAAAATTATCAAAAAAGGAAGCATGCCACTTGAAAAAAATAGGAACTGAATGGACATGTGAACAATGTCCTAAAGAAAAAGAAAATGGTGACTTAAAAATGAAAATAAAACATCAAAATAAAGAAAATTTGGAATAAAAAATTATGGTTCAAGAAATGAATGATAAAATACAAAAACTCCTGAAAAAAATAGAAGTTACAGAAAGCGATAATATATTAAAGAAAATGAATGATTTGGAAAATAAATTTAACTCATTATTGAAACAATTGAGCAATAACAATTTATCAGGCCAAGGTATGTCTTATTCTGATGTTCTATCACAAAGAAAATCAAGATATACAATAAATACAAATAAAAATATACCAGTAGTAATTATTAAACCAAAAAACAAACAAAATAGCAAAATAACTAACCAATATATTGAGAAGAAAATAAACCCATCAGTTGCAAATGTATCTATAAAAAAAGTAGAAGATATTAAAAATGGAGGTATAATTATTAAGTCAAATGCAGAACAAGAAATCGGAAAACTAAAATTATTAAGTGAAAAAACATTGGGTGAAAATTATACTATACAAATTTCGAAATTAAAGCCACCAAAATTAGTCATGATTGGAAGCCGAAAAGAATATAGTGACCAAGAATTAAAAGACGAACTTATAGTTACTCAGCATTTGGATAATGATGATAAATTACATATTTTAGGAAGAAGAAAATCTAACTACTCGAAAAAATTTATAATATATTTAGAAACAAGTGGCAGAACATTTCAAAAGTTGGTAAACAAGAAAATTTCTCTGGGATGGGACTACTACTGCAAAATTTAAGAATATTTGGACGTTATTTTTTGTTTTCAATGCCGCGAATATGGACACAAGCTAAAAGAGTGTACAAAAGAACAGATATGCGCGTTCTGCTCTGGAAGCCTTTCTTATTGGATTTATAAAGAAAAAAATCCAAAATGTAATAATTGCAAAATATCAAATGGTAAATTTTAATTACGAACATGAAGCAAACAGTAACCAATGCAAAATCCACTTATTCAGGGAATCAAAAGAAAAAGAAAAAATAAATTATCATGAAAGTATTATATATGAATGCACGATCAATAAAAAATAAAATGGATGATATTGAAAGATTAATCAATGCAAAAAAGGCAGATGTAGTTGTTATATCAGAAACTTGGGTAAAGAAATATGAAGAAAAGTATTACAATTTTAGAAATTACAATTCAGGTTTTGCATCAAGAGAAAAGAGGGGTGGTGGAGTAGCCATGTTTATTAGCGAAAACTTAAAATTTGATGTAATAGAGAAGACAACAATTATATTCATATATTTCTTTGAAACTAAGTATATTGAATTATTATTTGTGGTTTTTACAAGCCTCCAGTTGTAAAAAATGACCTATTCTTAGAATACTTGGAAGAAAAACTTCAACAATTTAATGAAATTGCGTGCAGTGTGTGTTTATGTGGAGATATGAACATTAACATTCTTCAAAAAAATAACATTACAAATAAACTTTATGAGATATTTTCAACAAATAATTTCAAATTATGTAACGTGAATAACCCAACACGCGAAGTGGGTAAAACTAACAGTTTAATAGATCACATTATAACTAATCTGGAAGATAATATAAATTTAAAGTTAATTCCCAGTCCACTAAGTGATCATGTTATTAAAGTTATTGACATTGCTCTACAACAAAAAGAAATTTCTAATAAATTCGAACATATAAATATATATAAATTTGAGGTAGAACAATTGAAGACCAAGTTAAGAAATTTCGAACTTGAAACTAATTTACGGCAATTTCTCTTGGCCGATTTACCTATAAATATTTTTTTCCTTAAGTTCTGTCATTAACGGTTTCCGAGCTACAGCCGACGTCCTCTATTATTGGATCACCCCGTACATTCCTAAATAAATATTCTTGGTTCCTGAGTTGCGTACGCATTTTGCAACATCACAACTTATCGACGGGCTAAGGTACATACATACTACGGGCATCAATTTGGAACAACCTGTATTATTTTAAAAAAAAAATCCTGACTATAAACGCTAGAGAGAGCCAAATACGGGACCGATTTTTTATTAAGTTGCCTATCTATATTACAAACAAACTGACCAATGCTTTATCTATGCATCTACGAAAAACCAAGAGAGTACCATAATTTTTGCCAAAAAAAAAAGTTGCCTTCAGCGGATAATACGAATGGTACTATTTTAAGTGAAAATAGTAAGGAATTAAAAATACTGTTTATTATTTTTTTAATTACTTACTTCCTAGGCTTTAGTAACTAAGAGAAAATTTATTATAACAACAACAAACCGTTTTTTCGTTGCAGCTTTTGAATAGACATAAACAAACCGTTAGTGGACCAAGGTTTACGGGAAGCATTTTTTTTTCTTAAACATATGCCGGCCGCTTGCCGAGTCTTTCGTTTAACAACCCTTGTTTTACATCTTTTATATAGATAGGCTTTTATACATCATCCCAAACCTAACCAGGGCTAACCTAAACGCAATCCGTTTAAAAAAAAAACATTTTGTTGTGCCAACAATAAAAAAATACCCAACAAGACTCGGCGAGCGGCGTTTAAGAATAAAAAATCTGCTTACGGGAACTTTTCTTATTATTTCTATACTTCTGTAAGAATGACATTTAATTTTTAATGAGCCTATATAGCAATACATTTGCAATAAACTACTTTTGAACCACAGTTGTTTGTTACTTTTTACTTCTACGTCTATACTATATAGGAAGTGCCGAAATAAAATAAAATTTTAATAACAAGGGTTGCACTAAGCTCCTGATGAATTATTGAAATTATGGATTAAGGCAAAAAAACATACAAAAAATAAAGAATTTTAAGTTAAATGAAATAGTTACCAGAAATTCATCTTCATTGCCTGAACTTGGAGTTACTTCAACAGCAGGCACACCAACTGATAATTGGTCTTCTTCGGGGTCCAACTAAAAAAGAGAACACAATATATCGAAATAATGTCTACCCCTTAAAAAAATGTTATAAACTTTATATAAATTAAACTGCAGCCATTTGTTTTGTAAATATCAAATGTACAATTTAAAATAAATATTTTCTACACTGAAAAAAATAGAGCATTATGTTTCAAAGACCTATTTGTCTGATATTAACCTACTGTATCTATTATCTCTCAATTATGTAAATAGTGGAGTCAATCTACCGGAAATTTTCATGAAAAAGAAACTGCTGTTCCTCACATGGTTGGATCATAAAGGAAGGGAATCCTGAGTTTTTACATGGCACCGGAAGTGATATCTTTTACTTATGTCGGAAAATGGCGTCCGATCAGAATCAAAAACTATTCTTCCTTATTAAATTTCCAACAAAACGTAAAAAATATTTCAAATTTCGTCATAATTTTAGTTGTGTTAAATTAAAGAAACAAAACCTATGAAAGGATACTTTTAGTGATCACTTATAAGCATACCAAATTTAAGGTATTTGTATCTAATAGAACGGTTATAAAACTTTAATTTGAAAATTGATTTGTCTGTAGTTTTTGTACACACCGGCCAAATTGAATGATTTATTTTTAGAACTTTTTCTTCTCTTCAAAATGGCACTACAAAAATATTTTTTAAATAAGAGACTATTTAATTTACTATTAAATTAATAATAATAATTTATTATTTAATTAATAAAAATATTGACAAATTTGTTTTTTTTTAAGATTTTGAAAATATATTTTTATAATTAAATGTAGAGAAAAAATCGAATATACTCAAAAGGAAACCCAAATAGTTACTAAAGCTTAAATACAATACATTTTATTTCCTATTATACAACCAATAATATACATTTTTGTTAAAAAAATATTTAAAAAGAAACAAAATTTATTTTCCTCAAAAAATATTATTAATAATTATTTTTTGTTTAAAAATAAACTTCTGTAATTATTTAGCTTTCCTTTAGGGTATATTCGCTTTTTTTTTTCTATATTTAAATATAAAAATAAATATTTAAAACGTAAATTAAATTTTATTTAAATTTTTATTTTTTTTTAATTTAAGAATTTAAATAAAAATTCTTATTTAAAAAATTATTTGTTGGTGCCATTTTAAATAGAATAAAAAAAACTAAATTTAAAAAAATAAAATTTGCGCGGGCGGTTTGCACAAAAACTATAGGCGACTCCATTTTCAAATTGAATTATAATTTTTAACCTGGGACCAATAAAAGTCTATTTTACAACTTTTTATCAAGATGAATTAAATACAAGTAAAATTCTGAAGAAAATTCTAAAATTCTTTGTTAAGTGGTTTTTGTTGTTTTGTAGGTTATGTATTGGTAACAGTCGTCGAAAACCAACACAGTTTAGTCGAAAATTTGAAAACGAAGACATATAATAATATTAATATGGCGTCATTCCGGATCACTCAAAAAGTTTAAATCTACTATCAGCTGGTAAAATCATGTTAACTGTATTCTGGGACCGGAAAGAAGTACTTGAGGAAGATTATATGTAAAAGGTGCCGCAGTCAATAGTATATCATATTGCCATGTATTAAAAGAAAAACTAAAGCCAGCAAAACGGACAAAACGTCAAGGATCCTTGGCAAGAGGTGTTTTGTTGCAACATGACAACGCTCGCCCACATTGCTTAAAAAAAAAACAATTATAATCATCAAAAAGTTAAAATTTGAAGTCACAGATTTGGTCCCAAATGATTATCACCTCTTTGGCACACTTATAAGAGGTCTAGGTGGCCTGCATTTTAAGGACGACGACATGGTAAAAGAAGCGGTGCATAATTGGTTTCGCTCGCAACCAATAGAATTTTTCCCCAAAGGAATAGAAGCTTTGTTTAATCAAAGAGGAGATGTATTGAGAGGCAGGGGCGTTATATTGAAAAATGACACCAATAGTTGGTCAATTAATTTGCTTAATAAACTTTACAGTCACAATCCAGATTTCATTTGAAATAGCTTAATTTTGATGTAAATCCAAAATAAAATAAAAACATTTACTATGACCTACATTCCTTTTGCTTGAGAGAGGCAGTGCATTAAATAAGGCCCTTTGTATATAGCCAAGGTCAACAACGAAGCACGACCAACAAAGTCTCTTTTATTATAAATTGCGTAGTTTGCCGATAAATACCTCCAACACACAATTTCACCATGATTGGTCCAGTTTAAATTTTCATTTAGAACTAGGCCTAATATCTTAATATTTTGAACTTGCTCGATTTCATCATTGGCAGCTTTAAGTGTGATTTCTTGTTCCAAATTTACTCTATTTTGATAATTAATACAGTTTTTGAAGTGATACTGTACTGCTTTTTATATGTTCGGCCTTGCAAAAATGATTCCATCCACTGCACAAAAAAGCCTCACATACATTGTTCTCCCAAATATTTTAGAAAATGCTGACGGGACGGCCACTGGTCTATAATTATCATCAATATCAGTTTTACTACCTTTCTTGTGTATAAGGAAAAGATGTATTCATTATATGTACTAATAGTTTAGATATAAGGCAACGTTTTTTAAAAGTTTGCATGGAATCTCATCGAGTCCTGCTGATGTTTTAGAGCAAGTTTTATAAATTATCTGTATATCTTCCAATTCTTTAACTGGAGTTACGAATCAGAATTACTACAATCACCCCTGTATCCACACTGGTCCCCACTATGTCCCTTTTGCACATTAACTGGAGGACACTGACTAAAAGATACATTAAACATATCACAACAGATCTTATTTGCATAAGTGAATGTTTCACCATGGCCTTCAAGTTCAAAAACCTTTGTTACCAATCCACCATGCTCTGTCACTTGTTTCAATATTTACCACACACATTTAGTTGCATTAACCGAGTTAAGAATTTTGTTATCGTAATATTTTCTTTTGCGTTCTGCTAATATATTACGATATTCAATTTTCTCTTTTATGTAGGTTTTTGTGATATTATGTTCACTTTTTGAATGAGTCTTTAGCCAATGAAGACTTTTTGCCTCATTAGAGAGCCGGAGTACATCCTAGTTTTGCCTTTTTTTCTTATTATAATTAATAATATTACATTTCATTTTCTGGGGAAAAGCCTAATTAAAGTAGCGCATAAAAACATTATAAAACAAAGTAAACATATTATTGGTTGATGATTGACTATAAACATTTTCCCATTATTCATTCTGTAAAAGAAAATAAAAATAAAGAGTAATTCTCTATTGAGAAACACCTATACATTTTTGACTGATAAAACATACATAAGTCTAATGTACTAAGACATTGAGATCCAAGGCCAGATGGTCAGAAAACCCCGTTTCAAATACCTTTGATTGCGTTGGAAAATTAAAGTTAACAAAAATGTTGTCAATGGCAGATGCTTTACTATTACAACGGCGAGTAGATTCCTGTATTAAGGGTCTAAAATTAAAGGAACAAGGAAGATAGTTAAGTTTGAAGTACATACTGTCATTAGATATATCTACATTGAAATCTCCGGAAAGAATTACATTAGCACAAATCTTTGTAAGTTTCCTTAGCAATGCTTCTATTGTACACAAAAACCCAGGCATATCAGATCGTGGGGAATGATATAAACTAGCTATAATGAATTTCTTATTACCCACACAATGTTTAAATTCTTGCTCAATATTAATTGTATGTTTGAAAATGTTGACAATGGAAAATTAGTATTGCTAAGTAGCAGAGTTCCACCCCACGCATGGCCTCACGACAGAATCCTAAAGATACACCAAAGTTGTCCATAGCAAACAACTTAAGTTCATCATCAGTAAGCTAATGCTCACAGATAGTTACTATATCATGCTGATTTCATTAACACCAAAGACTTTGAGCGTAAACTCCAGACATTGAGATTTTAATCACCTAAAGCTGGTGTTGTTGCCTCGATATCGGTTACCTCCATGTTGAGAATAATATCTGTTGTTTCTCCCATAGGTTTCTCTATGAAAAAGATAGTTACCAACCGCGATACCTCGGGACCTAAACGACCAATCTAGAAGCTTGCTTTTTAGCTCCTCGTCAATTGCTACTTTAAAAGAATAGAACATCTTATGCCTATGTGTACCTGTTGACACGCAAATTCGAGGTTTGCACATTGACTCTCAAGATACTAATTTAGATACTTCATAGTGTAAGTTGGTAGATATATAAAGACAAACAACCAACATTTCTGTTTGTTTTCTAATAATAATTTTTTTAACATTTCACTAGGCCGCCATTTTGTTTTGCTATATTGGATTTTTACCAAAATGTTACCAGGTCATCCCCATATGACCCTTAGTTTTTTTCCGAAATTTAAAGTCAGTCGGGTAAGTAGTTTTTTAGCTACGCCGCGAACAGACAGACAGACCGACTGAATTGAGAAAACATGTTTTTCGTCATCTAGGGACCCTGAAATGTGAAGATCTGAAAGAATCTCGGAGAGTGATTTTTTCACGATTACAATACTTCCCATTTACTAGGGAAGTAAAAAATACTATATTTTCCTATATTTAAAATATTAATAATTCTTAAAACCAAATACTGTAACTATATAATCTCTAAAAGTTGAAAACAAAAGAACTACTATTTGACTTGCAAAACGTCACCAAATCTTTGAATCCACCCCTGCTCGCAAATGTTTTAACACAAATTCTGTGTACTCCCAATTCGATATGAAATGCGGATTTCAAGAAACAAGAATAGCAGCACTAAAAGACTGAGGTGTGTTATTGGCTGTTCAGAAAATATGATGGAATTATTTCACTTATAGGATCATTTTGTAGAAGAAATCCTGAGTTTATTTTTAAACCAATTAGGAAATGGTTTTGGAAATCACCTAGAAAAATGTTGACTATTGACATGTGGTATATTTATAATTAAATATTAGTCATCTAAGTATTAAAAAAAGTGGATTAAAACTTCACATTTTTATGAAATTTTGACGTTCCTTTATTATTTCTAAATACGTTTTGTACGTTTTTTAAAAAGAAAAAAATATAATAATTGACTAGTTTAGGAACATGACTATAGGCTAGTTTGGGATTTTCTTGGAAAAAAAACATGTGCGGCCACAATTTGTTCCAGAAAATCGACCAAAATCGTGTTAAATTTCAGGCGTATGTTCACCCTTAAAATATTTAAAATTTTGATTTTGTATCTAAAACACTCATATAACATTTTTATTTACCTCAGGTAAGGATTCATCACTCTCCAATCTTGTTGAATTTGTGTGGGGAGAAAATACCATTATGTCAGCTCTAAGCCTTTTACTCTCTCCAATTTCCTGATTGTCTATAACAGTAGTTTCAATATTAAAGCAAGTGTCATTTACATTTGCTTCTGTAGAGGAGCAACTGACATTTAGAGCTTTTTCAACTTGCATATATTCAGTCGAAAGCCTGCTTAGACAAATTCTAATCTAAAAATTAAATTAAATATGGTCTTGAAAATAAACGACTCTGCAAGGAAAGTGCAGATATAAAAAACATATTTTTAATTCAGATGTTCAAACAAAAATTATTCAAAAAAGAACGTTCTCCTGCATTTTGCAGATAAACTTTTTGAAAAAAAATCCGTAGAAAATCCATTAATAAAAGATAAAATTTTTTTAAAATTTCCTTGGGATTTCCCTTGCAATTTTTTAGTTTATAGATTTTAGGACAATAAAAACAATGAATAGTTTTAACTTATAGAAAATCCATTAACAAAAGTTAAAAAATTTTAAAATTGGGTTGGGATTTCCCTTGCAGGTTTATTATCCTATTTAAAAGAGTAAAATTTGTAGGTGTTGTACGACAGATACATCGGCAAACTATACCACAGAAACATTGGGGAACCACATTGGTATAGGTAGGTACTTCCTTCTGTAATTAATTTAAATTTGTTTTTACCGTAGAAAATAAAAGCAAAACTAGAAATGGTTAATTGTTTTAATCTACATCAACCAAAGGATGTAGCAATACAACTACCAATGTACAGTCTGTCTCACAAATTGGTAACAAACATTACAAAAACTAGGCAAACTTTAGCAAGAAAGTTATTGTTCATAAAAAGTTTTGATAATTAAATAAAATCTGCAGCCTCATCTGATAAGTTTGTCGCGTATTACAATTATTTTTCTGTAGGGTTAGTTCACCTTTGTATTTTTTATGGACTAAACAAACGGTCTCGATTATAAAAATACAGCATAGAGTCAAAATAGAATAGTCAATTAATCGAAAATTTCAAATGACCCATTTATTTTACATACTCACCATTAACTTTCTCAAAAACTGTCTATTAAAAAAAAATTCAAAACGCTTTTTTACTTATATTTGCACTCTTAAATTTAGCTGTTTCAAAATTTTGAATTTCAGTTTTTTATTTGCAAACTTTTATTTTGATACAGTGTGATTCAATAAGAGTGGGCACCGGCTATATCTAGCATGATATCATAGGTGCATCACTTTGAACATTAAAGTTTTTCAATTGTTTCCTAAAAACGTTTTCCATAATTACTTTAATACATAATTTAATTTATTTATTTTGTTGATGTTCTTGTTTTGTTATGGCCCGTTAGCCTTAAAACACGCTCCAAATTTTATTTTCTACATGATTTGGAGTAGTGCTAAGCCTAGATAAAGTGTGAAGGGAGGAATGGAATATGACAAATGAAACCTAATTATTACTAGTTCAACCTACATAGGTACCTACGGAACTATCAAAACAATAATTCCTTCAGTTTTCACGTTTTTTTATTGCAAATTTAATCTACTTTCCAATTATGATTACAGAATTATACCGTATGATTTACATTTTCGTGACAAAATCAAAAATACTGTTATTATCGCAAGTTGCGCCCCCTAGCAATATTATTCAGAACTATCGTGTACCAGTGGAAACGATATTTGAAGGTACTTATATTGTTCTTTCAAACAAGCTTAAGATTACTAGAATCGGATAAGTCGTTTAGAAGTTACACTTATTTAAATGTTTAGACTTTCAATAGCTTCCCCCACTCTTATTAAGGTCAGTACGCACTGTCTAAGACTCATCTTAGACCAAAATTATGCATAATTTTCCAAGCTTTCTAACGATGTTAAAAAAAGTTATACCTTAATGGGAAATTGAATATTTACTTTTTGATTGGGCCCTTTGGAGCCAAATGCGTAACTTAAAAATAAGTTCCAAGATTTGGCCACTTCAGTAATGAATTGTTTTTCACTGAATTTCTATGTGCACTAGTTTCCGAGATGTAGCCGGTAGTCACACCCTTAAGGGAACACCCTGTATTTGTTTCGTATCCTGTATATCGAATCACATATAATTTTTAATCAATCTTATTTTTTAAATACGCAAAACTTTTTATGAAGAATAGCTTTTTTTGCTAAAGTCATTAATAAAAAAATTTTCCATTTGTTAACTAAAATTACACAAACCCTGAATAAATAAAAATGTGCAGTGAAAAAAAATAAACCCGATGGCGATTACTGGTCTAGAAAAACCTTTGAAAATATAACATTCATATAGTGTAGTTGAATGTACTATCGGAGTTAAAGTGTCTTAAATCTAGATTAGGTACATCGTACCTGAAGCGAATTTTACTGTAAAGGTAATCTGGGCACTTATTACAAATATTTTTGTTGAATAATACTAAACTATTTTTGTTGAATAATAAAAACTTTGTTGAACAATACTAAGCCATTTAATTTCGCGTAGTTTAGCACTTACACCTCTCTTGCGCCAACGTATTTCACCAATGCACCGTACACACGGGTTTTGCATGATGTGAATTTGAGAGTGTTAGAGATAGGATTATATTACAAGATTTGACCCAAATCTACTATCATACTAATAAGTAAAATTAACAGCTTGTAATAAAGAGATTTTTTAAAACCATCTTTTTATTAAGTTTTGTAGTCTATCCACCCCTGCCCTAATATTAATTTCCCATTCAATTGTGTACCTGGTAATAAAAAAAGGACGGTAGATTCAGTTTTCTCTAATGAAAATAAACAAGCTAGTACACGCCCAATAGTGATCGGATACTTCCGTCAGTTAAAATTCGCAATTGATAGTGGCCACTAACTACACTTGAAAGTGGATGATAGTTGCTTGTTAGCGCGAACATAACCTGATGATTATGTCTGTTTTAGGTTACCCTATTCCTAGTTAATCTAAGTTAATCCGGTGTATGTCTCGGAAATATCTACGATCGCAAACCTAACTTTTGGTTTTTTTTTTTATAAAATGATCGACCTCGAAACCAATCTCAATTATGCAAAATTCGACCACATAACCACTTGCCCTACATTACTCTTTCTAGCAGCTCCAAAAGGAAACATAGACTAATTAAATTGTAAGGCAACTTATTTCGTTAGTTAGTTCATTTACCACTTAACATCTATCTATGTGGCTTATCACCATAAATAAATTCAAAAATCTTAAAATAATTCAGAATAAAGCTATAAATTTATATTTACCCACTCCCACTGAGATGTATATAGTACGCAAACTCTTATACAAATTTCATTATCGATTCTATAAAAAAATATGTATAAATATCAAATCTGCAACTATAAATGTTACTTTTAAAACGAGACATTAAAATATAAGTTTTACTCTAAGAAATCAGGTACTACAAAATGAGCTTTTTCAGTAGCGTTATAATGAAAATTATGTCTATTGACATTTCTATTTTTTCGCAATTTCGCCAAATCCAATTTTGTCTTGCTTGTTTTAAAGTTTATGTGCGTTTTTTTAATTTGCTGAGATGGATAATCAAAATCATATCATTGTGGACATATTAATGTGTACCGCAGCTGTAAAGCTGTTGAAGAGAAGGCGGCAAAGAAAGTGGCGTATCCGGCCTGATGATTCGGTAAAAATATAACCGTAGCCGTTGCTTTACGTTAAGTAAACTTCAACGACAGCGCAAACGGCGACGCAAAACGCAAACGTTTGCAATCTATAACCCAGACTCAAGAGCAAATAAAGTCAAGTGAAATTTAAAAAAAAACTGCCAAAAGTAGGTAGTCACTTTAGAAAATTTTTGCCACATCGAGGTGGAGAAGGGTCTTCAAGTAGAACAATGAACCCTCAATTAGAGGAAGAATTCTGGTAAGATTGCTGAAAATCGCTCTAATAATGAAAAGCAGTCGGCCCAAGTTCATGGACCCTTCGAATTGCTTATCCTTATCCCGTTAATTATCCTGCAAAAGCCATTTACGCAAATTGGTTTTTGCAACAATTTAGACATTTACATTTACTAGTATTGTTTTGTTCACATACAAAGCAGTCTTCACCCGACACAAAGTAATAAATTGCCATAATTTGCATATCTGGCATAAAGAAAATCCTTATGCAATAGTACAAAACACCCACAAAGATTCATAGTTAACGTGTGGTCGAGCATTAATGGGAATCATCTAATTGGACCGTACTTTTTTGAAAACAGATTAAATGGTGGCACGTACCTGCAATAAAACTTAAAAGGTTTATTAGAAAATGTACCTTCGGAAATTAAAAATCAGATGTGGTTTATGTACAGCCGCATATCAAATACTTTTGGTGATCGATATATGGGTGGACGAAGTAGGCCTAATTTATAGCCATCGAGGTCGCCAGGCATGAAAATTGGTATTTAAAGAAGCTTATATATTCGACGCCAGTTCACACAAGGGAAGATCTTATAGAAACAATAATTGCAACGAAATTTGAGGGAATTTTGGAATGTCGTTCCAAGTACAACGAGAAAACATCCTGTACAAAACACAAAAATATAAAAAACTAAATAGAGTCCAGATAATCTAGAGTTTAAAAAAATGTACAAGTATTTTATTGGTACTCAAACAAATCAATATATATCATTTCTGTTGCTAGAGTCGTTTTCCACCTTTGTACTGAAATTGAAGCAACAATTTTATACTTTTTAATTAAGACCTCTATTTAAATATGTTTTATTTATTTCATTTATATTATTTTTTCTTTTTCATACCATTAAATTGATAACTGGCTGCCAAAGTCATTGTATGATAGTGCTGAGAATGGTTATAGTTTTTTTTTAGTTTAAGTTTACTTGCTTTGTATATGAGATAATTCTTATTACAATAAAGCAGTTTTTGACTTTGACTTTTGAATATATAAATAGCAAATGCAACAATAAGGGCAATACTAATATACGAGAAACTAACACATTATATAAAAATAAAAAAATAATATATATATATATATATATATATATATATATATATATATAAAATAAACTGTACATCTCGAATAAATATTTTACTTGACCGTTGGCGGCATGTCTTTTTAAAACTTTCAATCGAACTTTATTATAAAAACTATAACAGTGGAGCAAACCGCTTCGACTTTGCTGGAGGTGCTATGTTTAGTTTACGATTTTCCTACTACGTTGCCATGACAACGCTCTCGGTGAATTGCTAACGCAGTACACTATACCCACGTGGCGTTCAGTTTGGGGTGGTTGTTTACTTTTATTTACGCGGATTTCGCTGCAACCGGTTAGTTCCTTTGCTGTTTACTTGACTTTTTTGTGTTATATTTATTTATGGTGTTGTTACAACTTTATTTGGTGTCGGGTTTATTAATTTACATTATTGATGAATCCGATCACAGATCTGGTTTGCATTTTGTTGGAAACTCCATTTAATCGATGGAACAAGATCAGTTTTAATCGTCATCCTGGTTTTCGGCATACAAATGGTTATGTAGTAGTCAAATATTACAAAAATTGTTTTGCTGGCCTTGGTTACTAGTTTCCAATAAATATTCAGTGTTGAATAAGGAAGGATTTGCAGGTAAGTTAAATATATGACCGTCTTTACATAAACATGAAGACTGGGCGGAGCATTTAAAATGCGAATTAATGCTAAAAACATTTGTAAAAAATCAAAGCACTATAGCTGACACTTTAAAAGAAAATGCTAAACTATATAAAATACATTTTAACGAAAACATCCGATTAAATAGACTATTTATTACAAAACAAGAATTAGTCTTTCGCGGCCATGATGAGAGCAGCGAGTCAATAAATAGGGGGAATTTTAAAAAGCTTTTAGGTTTATTAATATCGAGAAGTTCCCAAGAATTAAAAGATCATCATGAAAAAATTAAAAATGTTTTTACTGGTGACTCGAAAACTATTCAAAACGAAATAATTGAATGCATTTCTGATTATTTAAATGATCATGTAAAAAATGAAATAATTTATTTATTTATTTATCAATTAACGGGCAATGCCCAATTTTACATAGTAAATGCAATTTTATTTAAAAGAATTTAAACATAATTTAAACAACATTTTTACATTTGAACTGAAATCGCAAAACAAAAATTGCAACATGAACAATACTACACTACACCATATGACAATGCTATTCGCTAACTAAATTTGTATGACTTTACTAAATTAAAAAATCTGGTCGCTGGCATAAAAAAATCGAAATTGTCCATCCTAACCAAATTAGCCAGTCTACACAATCTAGGAAGAGGTGAGAAATATCCATAATTTGTGCGATGAAAAGGTACATAGAAGGTTTCATAACTACGGGTCACCCTTGCCGGGATGTGCAGGCCTATATCCTCAAGGAGTTCAGGACAGTTCAGCTTGTAGTTCAATACTAAGCAGAGACTCAAGTTCAGAATAAGTTAAGTCAGTATGTAGCGGAGGAATTTATGTTGAACTTCTCAATCCTACTTTTGTGGACTTGGTAATTGGGAGTCCAAATTGAAGGTGCGTACTCCAAGTGAGGTCGCACAAGGGTGATGTAGAGAAGCTTAACTGAATTGATGTTAGAAAAGTCAGTGCAAGATCTTTTTAGAAAACCCAAAAGTTTTAGAGACTTTAATGCAATAGCATTGATGTGCTCTGCAAAACTAAGAGTTTTGGTGAGCAATACACCTAGGTCACAAATAGAGTTGACAAGAGCAAGTTCAGGGGACTCAACAGTGTATGGAAAAATTATATCATTTCTAGATCTATTAAACAGCATAAAGTGACACTTTCCAGCATTAAGTTGCATACCATTCTTATCACACCACACGACCAATCGATCGAGGTCTGATTGCAGGTGGAGACAGTTGACCCCTGATTCTATGGTCTTATAAAATTTCAAATCATCAGCAAAGAGGCAGAATTTTGAATATTCAAAACAAGTACCAATATCATTAACAAAAATGTTAAACAACAAAGGCCCCAAGTCGGACCCCTGAGGAACACCAGAAGAAATTTGTATGGTTTTTGATTTAAAATTATTATAGCGCACTATTTGTGTCCTACCGGACACGTAACTCTCCACCCAGGCAAATATAGGTCCATTCATACCGATTCTCTGCAATTTGGATATAAGCAATTTATGGTTGACTTTGTCAAAGGCCTTGGAAAAATCAGTGTAAATTGAATGAACCTGACACCCATCCTCCAAGGCCTTGGACAAGTAGTTGGTATAAGACAGAAGATTCAGTTCTGTAGACCTTTTTGGAAGACAGCCATACTGTTGGTCAATAATTGAACTAGTTAACAAACTTGACAGGAAATCAGTAACAATGTCTTCAAACACCTTAGGAATAGTACTTAATATGCTGATAGATCTATAATTTTGTTTGAGAGATTTGTTACCGGATTTAAAAATTGGAGCTACAAAGCTGGATTTCCAGATAGTCGGGAATATACCTGTCTTTAATGATAGTTGAAAAATTTGGAAGATCGGCCGAGATAGAACAAAACTACAATTTTTAAGAAGAATTGGGTGCACACCATCCGGCCCGGGGCCCTTGTTTACATCTAAAGAGCTTAATTTCTTATAAATATCAGACATGCTTATATCACAGAAGTTTACATTAAGAGTACTGGTAGATATCACAACAGTTGGTATATCACAGGTTTTTGTACTATAAACGCTGGCGAAGAAATCTGCAAAATAATTTGCTATTTCCTGACCATTAGAGCTAGTTAGATTGTTGTAAGTAAATTGTTTTGGTAAATCTTTAGACTTAAGTTTGGAATTTACAAAATTATAAAAGTTTTTCAGTCTATGGTTCATCATATTACATAAGTAAGTATACAGTAAGTGTTTTTTGTTAAATCCTTACAGAGACGTCTGAGCCTACTAAATTCTTGGTAGTTCTCACCAGAAGGGCGTTTTTTGTATTCTTTATGAGCAATTTTTTTGAGAAAAATAGTATGCTTTAATTTTGGAAACTTCCTAGAACTTATTCGCTTAATGGGTACATAACACTCAATTCCCACATTCATGACACTGTAAAAAATGTCCACCATAGCGTCAATGAACACACAGTTTTTTTCTGTGCAAGTGGATGACACCACTGATATTACGCAAACCTTCCAGTGCTCCCTAATTTTAAGATATATTAATTCAAAAAGGTAAATTGCTGGGTACTTCTTTGGGGCTCTGAATCTCCATTAAGGGCACTTTCGGATTTCCTTTTCTATAACAAACTAGTGTTATTTTGACCACCCCTGTACGCTACCAGGCGCATACCTTATACTTACCGGATACCCTGTAAAACGGATTGCATATTATTACATTTCAATATAATAATAGGAAACTGAGCAAAGTTTTAGGAAATACACACATTTTATTTCAGGCTTTTAAAAGGGTAGTCGATACCACCCTTTTAAAAGCCAGTATATTTATTACCTCTCCTAAACTGCTTTGTGTTTTTCCATTAGCCGGACATATACTTTCTTCATGTATAGTAGTAAGCCTCCTAAAAAATTAATTTCCAAATTTAGATTATATATTTATTGAAAATATTGATATTTTCTATAATAATCTATTTCTATAAATTTTAAGATTTTTCAAATTACATCAAAAACAGGATTGCAACATAAAATGCTTTTGGTTTTCCTTTTATTACTGAATAATTTAGTCTAGTTCACAAACCCAAAATGGGTGTGAATTCTTGCTACTACCAGTAAAAATATGAGTTAGGGATCATTAGGTTCGGAACGACGTCTAGAAAAATGTTCGAAAGTTTCAAACCCGAACATAAACAATTTCGAAAGTTATTAACAAATTAAGATTTAAAAAAGGAGTTTAATTTTTGTAAATAACTCTAAATTTAAAAAAAATTGAAAAATTGATCCTTAAAAGAGGAAGAAATTTCCATTAAGAAAGTCCCGACCCCCGGAACTCTATCTCTATTAATAATTTTAATTTAATTAAATTAAAGCGTAATAATTTTAATGACTTTTGTTTACAAATTTTCCGACTTGATATATAAACAAAAACTCTAAAACAAAATCGTTAATTTACAATAGTGCATTTTTTTTCAGTGAGATTCAAGTGTCTAGATAATACAATAATATTTTTAAATTTTTAAATTAGTCAACAGTGTAAAAAAAAGGTTGTTACAGCTGGTTTTGGGGCATCGTACGGCCTAACGCTCGCCGCGCCGAGCTCTGTTTTCCATATTAAAGTAAAATTATTAATAATAGAAATACAGTTCCGGGAGTCCGAATTTTTTTATCGAAATGTCTTCCTCTTTAAGAATCCATTTCTAAAATGTCTAAAATGTTAATAGTTTCTGAGTTATTTGAGAAAACTAAACTCCTTTTTTTATTTTTATTTGTTAATAACTTCTGAAATGGTTTATGTGTAGGTTTGAAACTTTTGAACATTTTTTTAGGCGTCGTTCTCAATCCAATGAGCTCTCACTCATAGCAGTAGCAAGAATTCACACAATTTTGAGTTTTGTGAACTAGACTAGTTATAATTAGGGATGCACAAAAAAAATTAACAGATTAAGGCTTTCAAAGAGGTATATAAATCGTCACACCATTAACTTTATTTCCGTTTACCGGTTCCCAATTTAAAAAAAATGTAAGTTTCCTATTGCACTTGATTCTACTCAAAATGTATTAAAATATTTATTTGATGTTTAATTCAATTCCAAATACTTTTTTCTATTGGTAATGCTCTGCACTTTTATTTTTTATCTACAGAATGTTCTACTAAATGTGTTAAGTGTATACCCAAAAAGTTCTCACCAAAAAATAAAGGCTAGTGATAGAAAGTAAATTTTCCCGCTTGGCGATTTTCCCCAAATTGCGACCAAACTCAAAAACATTTTGTTAGATGAGATGGTCATAATAAATTGGTTTCACTAGAAAGGAATAGGAAGACATTTTTATTTTGCAAAATCTGGGTCTCTAGTAGCGATGGGCGTTTTATCAATATATCAATAGTTACCAATAGGTCAGAGACATATCAAATAACAACAGGTACATACAAAAATAAATTGCTGATAGGTATACAATAATATCGATACATAGGTGTTAATATCAATAGATAGCCGAGAACATCGATAACTATGTCTAAACGGATTACATATTTACAAAGATGAGAACCTTTTTTTTCTCATCAATAATTTTATTAAATATACATAGGTAGCAATGAACTATAGTTAGACACATAGGTCAATAATTATCGTCAAATCGATGAATAAAATATATTGATAGGTGATGTGCTATCGCCTAACAAAATATTTTTAGTTTTAAAGATAACACACACTTTTGTCGTTTTCCATACTAACATCAGGGCTATTCGTTTAACAATATGTAAACAAACTAACCTAACAGATGGAGAATCTTGTGAAGCATCTAAATCATCGTCAAATCTATTTTCGTTATCATCTTCAGCTTGCAAATTCTCTAAAAATAATGATACATTATTAGATATACTAATTTCTCCTACACATTAAATTTTATGTTTTCATGTTTTTTTTTTTCTCAAATTATGAGCCGCTATCAAGCAAAAATTTAAAAATAGTCTTACTGTACTCCTCTGGTGTTATTATGACAGGATTCAAATAAGTCCCAGAATAAAAAAATCAACATAGCAGGCATTAATGGAAGACTAAAAAAAGAGTCAGACTTTCTGAAATTTAATTAGTATTCAGTATACAGAGTCTTAATTCCATGCAATATACTATTTCAGGTAAATAAACCTGAAATTAATCAATCAAACAATCAATATTTATTGGTGAAATATATACAGAAAATATTGTCACAAATCAACAGACAATAATAAAATTATAAACTCTTCACATCAAATACAGCTTTCAATTTGCTAATCATGGTCATAATCCGTTACCTTTATTTAATTGTGTATTGCTCGCACAACCACTTTTGTTTACATGCACTACATCTTGAACTTGGATGGGTTTTAGTTATAATATATTATAAAACTTGAAAATGTATAATACACATTACAAACAAGATTAAGAATATATAACCATATCACAAACTGACTTATATAGCGCATCCCATAACTCATTCTGTGCAGACTACGTCCCTTGGAGGGCAGCATATTCATTATGTTGTCATGGAAACGAGGAATACAAGCAATAACGCTTTTACCATTATTCTGACCGTTATGAATTTGAGCTATTCAAATTTTAAGATTGATTTAAGAATATGTTTTATATTTGCTTTTTTCTTTTTTACTTTTCAGATTATCAGTGATCGATCAATATTACAACAGTGTTTTCCAGTACCTATGTTTACTATTGCAAAACTAAGTAGGTGAATTAACTTAAGAAAATTTAAGCCAAACTAAAATCTGCTTGTAAGATTCAAAAATTTAGCGTTTTTATAATTAAAAATCCATATTTCAATTATGAGCTAGCTTGAGGGAAATTGAAACAAATACCACCTTCTTAATAAAATTTCACTATCATACCCGCACTAATATCATAAAATAATAAAACGACAAAAAATTGGGAAAGTCGAGCAAGCTTTCATTTTTCTCGAATATTAAAGCTAACAAGTCAAACAGATTGTTATTGTTTATTTTATTTTATTTTATTTATTATACTCTTACAGAACACTTAAAAAAGTAATTATAATGGAAGAGTGGTTACTTACTAAATAAGAATGTATATAGAATTCTTACATTTCTAAGACTAAGAATTAAAAGTAAATCCAACTAGCACTAACAGTTAAGTAAAAGACACTAAAACATAATAAATAATTTGCAGAAGCATTAACACATTTAGATTGCAAGAACAATAGAATATAACTATTTCGCACGAAAGACCAAAAGTTGGTCGGATCCCTGGTGATATTTGTCTCAGCAGTGGAGATATATTGTCGGTATGCGAGATTGATTTGTAGTTTAATTTGTTTTCTTAAGTTGTTAAAACGTTGATAATAAAAGGCACTTTTATATAGTCGGTAGTCCCTATAGGCTTTCTCCTTTTTGAAGATACTTCTGATGATGTCCTTCGAAAACCAAGGTGGAAAACGCCTTCGCCGACTAACTTTGGTAGGAACGCATTCTAAGAAAATGCTATTCAATACACTGTACAAGGCATCACATGCTTCATTCACATTGTCAGTATTATAGACTAGTTTCCAATCAGCGTCAAACAAAAGACGATACATAAGTGGAAAATTAGCTTTCCTGAAATTAAATTCCTCGCGCACACTAACCTGCTGAGAGTATTTATGAAGCAAAAACAAGCCATCAGAATAATTTTTAACATGAAATCCACAGAGAGTTGTAAACCTCTTTTTCTTCGACACTCTATACTGACTCTCTTTGGTCAGATAGTTCTTGAGAATATATGTTACCTAAAAAAGTACATTCATCAACACAATACTCATTCAGACATTCATGACCATGATACCCGACACAAGGGAAATATTTTAAAACCACAGAACAGGCTTCATAGGAATAACACTGTTGGCATAGATCTATACAATCTATTGCCTCTTGCTTTCAGGCAACTGAATTCATTACGGTTCAGAACTCAATTAAAAAAATATTTAACAGCCATTGCTCCTTATTCAGTGACTGATTTTCAAAGTGCCATAAGAGAGAATAAGGAGATCAACTTACTATTAGTGTCGATTTAATGGTATTTTAATTCAATGTTTTGTAGTTGATACTTGTATGTTTTAAGTCTAATATGTATTATTATGTTAAGTATTTCTTCTATGTAACGTATTTTATTTTATTGAATTCCTTTTTGACCTATCTATGAAAATGTATTTTTTCTTCAGACTAATAAACTTAAATAAAAAATAAAAAAATAAAAATTATCATTAACAGGGAAATTCTCGACATGAGGGCATGATTTTGTAAATTCAATTAAAAGGGCAGGGTGGTACGGGTCCTCATCAACAAATGACGCATCAGTATAGTGTTCAACAGAACAAGTCAAATTTGAGAATACAAGGTCAAGAAGTCGGTCACTGGAATTCAAGACACTGTTATATTGAACGACATCGAGCAGATTTGCTAGCTCTTTGACCAGGACATGCTTGGGATCATGCGAATCACGGTTAACGTAAGAGGGTATATTAAAGTCACCCAACAGTATAAACTTGCTATCATATAAAAAGTTTAGAATCAGCAAACATTCCAAAAATATCTCTAGCTCATTAGTATTAACAGATGGTGGAATACACATAAGAATAATATAAAACGTAAAATAGTTAACTACACTTACATCCTACAATGTCAATCGATGGAACGACGCTATTGACGTCAGACATATTTAACTCCACAGATGCGAGTTCATCTTTAACACCCAATAATACTCCTCCGCCCCTTGTTGCATCCACAATGTTATACTTCCTATCAGAGCAATATACCATGTAACCAGGTGGGAACAATTCGGTGCTAAGAACTTCGGGTTTCAGCCAGGTCTCCGAGATGGCTATGACGTCTATATCTATATCGCCGCTCGCTGCAACAGCGTTATAGAAGGTGCACGTTTTTGTATTCAAACCTCGCGTATTTTGGTAATAACACTGCAAGCTATTCGTTGAAACAGGTGGGTCATGGTCTGTTAGTTTTTTGTCACGATACTGGGACGGCCATTAGAGTATCTGATAACTAGATCAGCTTCTCCGTTTGCTTTCCTTTCCATCAACTCTTTCTTAATTTCATTAAGCTCCTCCAGTTGTAGTGGGGTCAGGTCTGCTTCGATGAAAATCCGACGTTCACGTAGAATTTGTTTGTTTTTGGTTTTCAAAATCTTAATGCTATCTTGGGCATCATTAAGAGAAATTTTCATCGCCTTATGCCCGTTACGGTTTGGTTTTCCTATTCTAGTAATATTTGCTACAGTTATTGGTTGATTACATACATCACTTAATAAAGCAGCAATATGTGTAGCATCATGCTCTCCTTCAGGAATACTGTAATTAAAAATCATTATGTTCATCATCCGCTTCTGTCTTTCCATTACCTCAGAAACCAGATTATCGCTAGCCTTATTTGAAATACCACTAGCCTTATTTAAATTGTTCAGTTCTGCTAGCTCTGAGGAGGAGTCAGACTGTCTATTGGCAGCAGTAGCTGAGTTATCAGCCACTTTGAGCTCTAGTGACTCTAGTCGTTGTTCTAGAGTTTCAATGCGCTTCTGAAGAATAGGTATTAGGCGTATACCCTCCTGGCAGGCTTCACAAAAGTATTTTAAGCTTCGTTTTGTTTTAAGCTCAATTACTCTCAGCTCGGAGGTTGTCAAGTCAGTGCAATCATCTATATCCTTATTACATTTGAAGCATAATTGAGACATACTGGTTGATGATTTTTAGTGCTGAAAAAAGTCCAGTCGACAAAGTAAAGTATGATCCTTGCGCAACTGTGCTAAGAAACGTCCAAAGAAGAAGATTTGATAAAGTAACCTCACTTTCGGATGACGTACTGGAACTGATGACAGGTGGTTGGTTTTTGGCGGTAAAAAAAAGCGAAATCAAAAAGTGCTAATTACGTAAATAAATCGATAGATCACATAGTGTTTTTATTTCTATTAGGAGACCAGAAAACGGCAAACTCACCAGGATAGGTATTTTTTAAATAATCACTAATGTAACATCAAAATTCGGTCAAATTCAGCGGCTCATAACAACAACAACAACTGTAACATAACCACCATTTATAGGTATACCATACATATATCCATATTCCACAAAAAACAGCAATGCACTGTTCAGTTTTGTAGACTTCAAATGAAATACTGTTTATTCATGCTATAACTTTAGTTTTTATAATGCAAGGAAGAAATGTATACATAAAAAAACAAAATATTTTTGTAAAATTGTTGGATTATAAAAAAATTCATCAATAAAACCTTACAAATAACACATCAAATCACTTAATTAAATGTATAAACACTAAATAACACTTAACACTCAGGAGTGTGAACATAGATCATGTACTCCTAAGTGGAATAAAAGTAAAGCACAAATTTTATTACTTGTACAGCTGAAAATCAGTATATGGGAGTGTTTAAGGATGCAAATTATAAATTAGCAGTCATTTTTTAAAAAGGCAAAATGATGAAGCCATCATAGTGGACATTATTTTGACATTGTACAATTCAACTGTAAATTCATAGAGGCGATATTTAAGAGCACAAATTATAAATTTCTCAGTCAACATTTCAAAATTTAAAACAGTGTTCCCAAGATGACACAGAAACTCTGATATTTGTACAAATTCCAATGACAATCATTACCAGGAGGTATTTAAGAGAGTAAATTACAAAATGTAAATATTTGTGTAGCCTGTGTTATCCTACAATTTTGTGTAACCTGATGTACAAAAACTAGTCAGTGGGTTACCTCTAGGGGCCACCCTGTGTATCACTTTGATAGTTTTCTTTATTTGAATCCGAGCTTAAAACTTTATACCTATATAAATGTGTATGATACTTCGGAGATATGTGGGCAAAAGTGCAAAAGTCAATTTTTGGCCTAAATGGGATTCCAAGGAATTTTATACCAATATTTTTTTACTTAAACCATATTTTTTAAATTTGTTTTATTTAAACCACTCATTTGCACACAGAATTAGTATTATTGAGCTATATTGTAGTAATATACATACCATCAGAATTTACAAACGTAGGTATAGAAGTTCTTTGTTTCAACTGGCTTCTTCTTAACACAAATTCGTCATTTGTGGTCTAGAAAATATAGTTTCTCTTTAGTGTATTCATTTATTTCCTAACTGTGGAAAATTTATAAGTTAGATATAATTTTAACCACGGAGTTAAAAATTTTAATAAAACCATGTTTTTTCATTTTAAAGCCAGAATTATTTTAAACAAAAAAAAACACTACAGATTATCTATATCAACCTAGACTAGTCTGTGACTCTTAACTAATATTAAATATTTAAACAATTGAAAACATACATAAAATGTAGGGTAAGAAATCCCTATAGCTATATATTAATATGTAACTAAGTATATACTTATTAACAAACTTTGATATAAATAAAAGTGTAGTTCAATTATATTCTAAAAACTTACATCACCATCGGCCATAGGTGGACTAAGATTCCTATTTTCCAAATCAACTATCATACCACTATTTGTAATGTTGGAAGTAGAAGGTAATGAATTTCTACAATCAATACTTGTAGTTCTACCACTAGATTCATTTATTCTTTCGTCGGTAATAGGATTTAATCGAGCTAATGAAATAGTTGGATTTAAGTTTAACACTGTTCCATTAACAGTATGAGGTTTAACACTATGGGTTAGTGCTTTAGCTTTTGGTGTACCTCCTGAAATTGAGTCAACTAAGAAAAAATTATAAATGTAAGCCCAAAACTAAAAATATTATTTTACCTTTATCAGAGAATCGATTAGAGGTACTAAATTGGCTTGACCGAGTATTTGACTTAGGTGTTTTGTCTGTAATTTGTAAAAATAAGTTTAATATATCTATCAAGGATGGTGTGCATTTCTTTATTTCTTGAGACAATTTTGTAATAAAATCTGCAGCTTCATTGACCTACAAATTAATATTTGCCATTTTAGTTTTCAAATAAATTACCTCCCTAGGAATATTGTAACTTACAATGGATTTTCCGTCGCCATCAATCAATTCACGACGAAGCGATATTATTTCATTTCTCATCTCGAAATTTTCATGGATTAATTTGGCATGTGCTCTCGTTAGTTCTGAATTTTTAGCTTTTAGAGCTAGTAATTCTGAAAGGTCACAAATATGTGTAAATATAAGTAATCAATTTATTTTTAAAAGAAAAAAAATTTACTTACCAAGTTCCATTTGTAATGAAGCTGAATTATTATTAATCGATGATTCTTCAGATTCATCGTTATTTGTCTTCCGACCTTTACTGGTAGTTTTTCGCATACCGAGACCCTGCCTTATGATATTTAATTTAAATCAACAAAATAACAATATACCTATATACCACAACAACTTCTTTCAAATCTTATCACTAAAAAAATCCGGCGTTCCGATTTGACAACTGACATTGACATTTTGTTTGGCTATTTAAATTTTTACTTGTGGTTTTTAACGTTCCAACCGTAAATAGAAAAAAAATTATTGTCACTAGATTTCTGCATAAATTCCAATATGGTACACAAAGCTTAGTTCTCCCGACGCTGACACTTTTCACCTTTTTACTTCTACTAATGATATTTTTGTTTGGTTTTAATTTTTCAAAACGAGGAAGTCAGACGTACATTACAAGGTTTTTTCTCATATAGAATTAAAAATTAAGAGAAAAGAAAGACTGAAGTGCCGTGTAACACAGAAAACTATGGTATAGCGGCTGTCGGAAATATGACCGTACGTGGATCATCATAGATAAAAGTTTTATGGGGGACATGGGTAACCCACTGTAAGGAGGAATATCCTTGCAGGCACGAGCGAAGAGAAAATATTCTAAACCTGACTCAGCTTTCCCTGAAGACCAACATATGAAAAGGAATCGTCTCAGCCTGAAACTAGGAAACGCTTTAGAAAATCACTAGGAGAAACCCGCAAATAAAAAATTAACCTCTAAGATTTCAATCCTAAGAAAGCTGATACCTGCAAATATAAAAACAGAAATAAAGAAAGGCATTGAGGGCATGTATTACTTCTTGCAGGTTTTAGGACCAGTAGATAGCGGAAACACAAGAAGGGTCACAGTGATATTCACACAAACAGAACAAACAAGGACCACCGAAAAGTCATACTCACACATAGGCGCACCACAAACGCCCTGAAGCAGCTGAGCGGGAAAACATGGTAACTGATAGAAAACGGGACTAGCGCAATAATAACCATATATTTAAAGACCTAAGCTAAACGTAGCCATACACGCACAAAGAATGATAAATACAAAGCGTAATGAAAGGAAAATCGTAGTTGCAGAAAGAGGAGGGCGCACATTTGCCGGGCTGCTACAAAAAGACGAAAACAGATCCCAGAAAAGTTGAAGTGGTGGTGACAGAGATGAGAAAAACAGCAGAAGGAGATATGCTTCTTATTGTAAACAACAAAGAGAAAGTAACCATTAGCCAAGCGTAAAAACGAAATAAGAGGTAAAATCAAAGGGGCCCAGTTGAGCGGTACTAAACAAAAAGAGAGAAAGTCCTATAATAGATCTTGATGCAGTGACAGCAGAACAAAAAACTGAAGGAGAACTAGTAAAACAGTTCGGCATACCTTAATTATAACAATGTATTTATATAATAATAAATTCCTGGTTAAAAGCCTGAGGACAGCAATAGGAAAACAAATTGGGGTAGTGATGACTAATTAAACAATAGCCCAAAAAATGCTTGAGAATGTTAGTGTAAAAATAGGTTGGATTAAGTGTAGGGTACACGAAAGAATAACCCTTCGAAGATGTTAGACTTCCCAGGACTACGGGCAGTAAGCAAAAGACTTTAAGAGAAGAAAACAAAGAAAACTTCCTGTTTTAAATGTGACGTAGAGGGTCACAAGGCTGAAACCTGCGAAAAAGGGGAATTCTACTAAATTATGTGATAAAAAAGATCATAAAACGAAAACGTTGAAGTGCCCCGTTTATAGAACCATGAAAAAACGCAGAAATGTGCGCAGCAAATAGCCACAGCACAATCAAGGTTCTTCAGAACATCAGAAAGAGAAGGAATAGGTATTGCTAACGAACAAAACCAAAAACTTACGAAACGTCGTAAATGGATAATTGACGAACACAGGTATAGCAGTATATTTCTTAAACAGAAATATTAAAGTTATAAGAACGTAAAATGGAATCTAATAATGGTTTAACTTATAAAGGAGGCATAGTTTTGCAGGCATGATAAAACAGAGAAAATGCATTTCATCATGCCTCAGAAATATGGCTACTTTTTAAGCAACAAATAAAAAATTTTATTTTAGTATTCATTAACTTTTGTTTTGTCTTTGTTACATGTAAAAAGTTTTTAAGTACATTGACTTTAGAAATTTGTATCTTTCTGCCTGTTCACTGCGTAGTAGCATTGATGATGACTAGTTAGTAGCTCTACTATAATCGAAGATTTGGTTAATATACATGTTATACAGACAAACCTTTTTGTTTCATTATTAAAAAAGACATATCAAAAAAGCAAGGAGGGAACTTTGCTATGAAACAGAAAAAAACCTATGGGGAAATGACTATAAAACAGCATTCAAGCACCTTAAAAATCCATCCTCGTCTTACAATCTGCCAGGGGAAAGAAAACAAGGTATTTCTTTTTCAACACAGAAAAGTTGCTGGAATAAACGTCAGAAAGTTGAGATTCTAGAAAACTTCACAATTATTGTAAAACTAAATATTAAATATATAAGTCTGGCTTTTTGTAACTGTTTTGCTATATTTTATAATAGTGTTTTTGTTTTCTGTTTTATTATTTCCTTTAATTAGTTTAGTTCTTCTTTCAAAAAATGCAATATTGGGCTTTGTTATTTTTTAATTAAATGTTTACCAGTGGCGGCTCCTCCATTAGGCCATATGGTCAATGATCCCCCAATAAATATTTCCAAACAGAAACAAATAAATAAAATAATACATAATTTATATATTTACAATTTTTTTTAAATTTGGAAATTCTCTCTATTATTGTAAGCGTATAAATTCATTGACCGGTCTGTTAATTCCGCGACACACTATCGATGCCTCACACTGCGATCTCAGGAGGTTTCGTTTCGTTGGCATCGATTACGGCTGACGCCCCGCGTTGACCTCGTGATTATAAACAGAGGCGAGTTTTTCGCGAGTTTTCCCGATCAAATTCGCATAGGGGCGCATAGGTAATATAAGACTTACGTTGGCAAAGTTTGGGTCAACAGCCGCGCCGAGGAAACTTAAATATTTTTGTCAGTTGATGTGTTTAATGTGGATCGTGTTATAGGTTGTGGTTACGATTGCGTATTTTTATAGATTTTATTTTGAAGACTTTACATTTTGTTTGTTGATTTTTTGGTTTAAATTAATGTTTTAAAGAAAGGTAGCCACAGTTAAGACTTTACAATCCGAAACGACTCATTTTATTGTTTCGTGTGTCTGATTTTTTCAGATGTGTGTTTTGTGGTTTATATATGTATTGACCCTCCTGAAAAGTTGACCACGAGCCGCCACTGATGTTTACCTGTATTAAGTATAGTCAGTGTTGCAATTTAGAATTTGTCTATTGTTTTATTTACTATTTACTAGCTTGTTATACTTTAAATTATTGACACGACATGTTACGTAATATTATTACACTACTGTTTAAACCGACAATTTATATTTATATAATAGTTTACTTTAATTTAGTACTAGTTATAAGTTGCTTTGTCTTTAAGATAAACTTTGTCTTTGACAATAACGCTTGTTTTGATTGATTGATATGGCAGCGGAATGTATGAAAACCGCAAAAGACTCCTGGTTCTGACAGAATTCCATCGGAATTAGTAAAGGAAATGATCAAAAACTGCACCACAGCATTAGCATATATGAACAAATTGGTTGAAACTAGGAATTTCCGCAGGGATCAAAAATAGCAAGGGTAATATTTCTTAATGGGAAAGTTGTTCAAAATAGGCAATATGGAAAGCCTACAAAGAGAATTAAAACTAAAAGAGGGGCTATAAAATAATCACTTAAGCTTCAGAAAAGGTCGATCAACAGTTCAAGAAGTAAAGGTTGTATTTAACAGCGTAAGAAACTCCAAGGGAATTCAACCACGTGAAGCTATATTATTAAAGAACTTCGCAGAAGTCTCAGTACATTATTATACTTCTGTCGAGAGCTATTTTGAAAATAGGTAACTTAAAATTAAAAAGAGGTTAAGAAAAATGAATGTTGGTGTGCCACATATATCTATATTGGGACCGACTCTGTGAAACATTATTTATAAAGGGGTACTGGAACAAGACCTAGGGAAAGATGTCCTAAAAATATGCATCGCTGATGATCTAGTCATACTGGTAGAAGCAGAACAAAAGGAAACATAGTCCTCAAATGAGTAAGCGTGTGGCTTGACAACATGGGCCTAGATCTGGCACTAGAAAAGTCCGAATTATCTCTATTAAAAGGAAAAACCACGAAAATATATGATTTTTATTAAAAAAGACAGTGATTTCACCTAGCAAGGCAGTACTTGAGCATTATTCTAGGAAGTCATGAAAATTTTAGGGAACACATACAAAGTGTGACTTAAGGGCCAAAAGAGTGGACAGCTTCGTTATCTCAACTAATGCAGAATATAAGTGGACCACGCACTACAAAGAGGGCGTTTTTAAGTGAAGTAGTATTATATTCTATATTAATATATGCAGCTTCAGCCTTCAAGAAATAATGACTAATAAATTGCACAAGAGTAAAGTGGAGCAAATAGAAAAGGAAAATTCTGCTAATGGTAATGGGCCTATACGGGACTACATCTACAGGATATATTACTTATGCCCAGTGGATAAAAAAACACACTCCAAACTTAATAACTTGGGTGGAATTCATGCACAGAAGTTCATTATTATACTTAGAGGGTTTAACATGGCACGGGTCCTTAAAGTCGTTCGTCAAAGATTTAAATAACCGAACACCGCATTTGCACATACTGCGGAGCATACCCAGCTTAACTGCACAAGATGGGAAGACTACAGGTTACAATTAGAATATATACTGGGCTTCTAGCTAAATACAGCCAACATTTTGGAGAAAATGATCCAGAGTGAAATAAATTAGAGGACATTTCAACCACTGCTCACAAACCTTACGAGAAATAAGGAAAAGGAAATAAATGAGAGGCAAAGACAAAGTGGTAACAAAGAGAAGACCACCACAAAATCTGCCAAACCCCTAATCGCCTCTGGTGGACGTGGGACGTAGGTTTGCTTGTGAAAATTTGGAAGACAGCCCGATGTGCCGAAGATATTTCATGCTAGTACCAACACATCAAAGGGCGTTTGTCCACAAAGTTCTCAGACTACTACCTATAAATAAAAGAAAAAAACTACTACTAGTAATACTACGCTAAAAAAGTACCCATGAAAACAAAGCTTTACAAGTCACGTGTAGAGATATAGTTGCGTTTATACTTGATATTTAAAAGTAAGAAATCTCTGACCAAAACCGTACCAAGCATAAGCGCCGAAACAATTTAATATAAATAATAAAGAGCCCATACTATCCGAAGCCGCATGGAGCATAGTGCCGCTAAAGACAGAAACAAACTGTTGCGTGCTATCACATAAACTCATTTCATGCCTAAAATTTACATACCGTCATTTTGCTTAGGTGTAGATTATCTCGAAGGGTAGCTCCAGCTCTAAATAAGCCCCGGGCGGAGAGCAACCTGGCAAGTTGCGAAGTGGAGTACCAAAAACATAGATTGAAATTGAAATTGAAAGATACAGGTTAGGTTAGGATTGGTCAGGTTCGCAACAAAATTACGGATCTATATTAGGCCAAGTATTTTTTGATATAACTTAGATTGTTGGATTTTTTCCGTTAACATTAGGTTAGCCCAGGTTCGTCTATAAAATCATTATTAAAGCTATAGACCATCATTAAAGCCGTAAAATCAGACCTCAAACCGGATTTGAAATACGAGTGCACTCTAAAGTCATATATGATTGATGGAAGTCCAAGCGGATTTTAGGTCCTGAACAATAAATTTCACCGTCAAAATTCGAGGAGCCCTGATGCTAAGGGGTCCGGTGATAATGCATAATGGATCCCAAGAACAACTATGCTGACCTTTTTTTTTTCTTAGTCATCACCTCTTTTCTATGAGTGTATATAGAGGGCCCTTTGCTTACAACTTTGAGGGGGAGGGGGCAAGATTTGTAGCTACCACACTGGTAAATCTGTGAAAAATAAACTTTTGTATTTTTACTATAAGTTGTTTTTAATATAAGCCTACCCAAAACTATAATTTCCTGTTTCATTTTATTGTATACATATCAAAAAATCTTTATCGGGTTGTTAGAGTTATATTAATTTTGTTTTTGGAGTGCATTTTCATGTTACAAATATCATAAATAAAATATATGTTTAGATTCTTTAAAGCTCGTTTGGGTTTCCTTAATTCATATTTTTCAGAATAAATTTTTAAACCTGGCAAAGTGTAGAGTTTGGAATTGGTGTAAGCGCAGTATGTAATTAATGTAAGCTGAGCTGAAGTACCATCAGACAGTGGCATTTTGTTGCTATGTTTTTACTTCACTACAGCTTTTTATTTTTTATATCTAGTGTCAAATGTTAACTTTATCTACTAAAATTATTATTCACATACATTGCCCACAGCACTCCCCTGGATAACAAGACCTCAAATCTGCCAGGAATCATAACAATCACATCAATTTAGGGGCGCGCTTAATTCATTCGATCACTTGATATTTGAATTTACGGCTTTAATGGTGGTTTATAGCTTTAACAACGGTTTTATCGACGGACCTGAGCTAACCTAAAGCTAATAGATTCTACTTAAAAGTATAGGTTTTGTTAAGAAAAAGTTTTAATATAGACTCGCAATTTGAGTAGCACTCTACCGCGTGTTTTCTTTACACCATACCTACCTAACCAATCATAACCTAACCTAATCCGCATATTTATTAAGTATTTGTTAATTTAAAATTTAAAATTTTGGTAAAAAAAACTTTTTAGAAATCTTTCTGGTTCTGTATGATACTTCTAACAATTATAAAAAGACGTAAAATAAACTGTACAACGGAAGCTTTCACGGCTTTGGTCAATTAAAAAATCATGGTTCTTGGGATAAGACCGCGTCAAATTCGAATTACTATCCGACGAAATGCATTTCAGTGTTAAGACCTCGTGGTGTAAAGATCCCTGAAAATGCCTCGTGCAATCAAAGGCGAAGCGTCGGATAGTAATTCTATCGTAATTCGGTCTAATCCCAAGAAGCGTGATTTCTTAAATAAACTTTTTCTTGCCCTTTTTATCTAAAAATTGGGGAACACTAAAAAAATAACCATATTTCATATTCTTATTCAATTCAATTTAAATAGAAACATTAATTGATACAAATTAATTATCGACACTTTTGTTTCGTATATAGGTGGAACGTAAGTAACTGTTTCTAGAAGTTTAAAATTAAGATCTTTACTAGGGTTGGATTAAATAGTTATGGGGTCTGGAGCTAAAAGTATTCAGGGCCCTTGAACCAGGCGGGATTTTACGAGAGCGCCCTTTGAAAATAAATGACAACTTCCTTCTTATATTCTGCTTATAACCTACTGATTACCCCTCGTCGGGCCCCGCATGTGGACACTACACTCCTCAGTTATAAATCACCGCAAAGCACCGTGAGAGCTCTGTACTGGGACCCCTGCCTATGATGAGGCCTGGGGCTACAGAACATCATTTCCTTGTCTAAGGGAATGAACCATCGCTTGAAAAGTTATGGCTGTGACCTCGTTAACAAAGGTGTTACTTCAGTATTTTTGATTAAAGTTACATTGGGGCATATTGCTTTATTCTAAATACACTTTTTTGTATTTACTCAAACAAAGACCTAACCAGGGCTTACCTAAAACAGAGTCCAATATTTAAAACTCTTTTACATACAAAAGTATAGGTTTGATAAAAAAAGAACGCCTTACGCAGTGCAAGGCTTACACTCTATTTATAGAGCTGCGTAGCTCGCACCAGAAAATAAACGAAATTTGTTCATACTTCAATATTTTCAATGATGTCGTTGTTTAATGAAAATGAAAATGCAGAAGTAACCCTCTGTTATTAGCGTCACGTCCCAACTAGCTTTGAGCCCAACAACGTCCAGGCACCCGTCTTTTTAAAGTTGCAATTTGGACTAGTAGCAGTAGCCTCTGATGAGGTAGTACGTGAAGATAGCAAGTAATATCAGAATCAGAAAATAACAAATAGTAACCAGTCTTCCGGTTCGTCTCGTCGAATGCAGACCTATGTGTTGTTAACATAAGTGGTGCCACGTGTTCGGTTTTGCTGCTTTATTTCGGGGGGAAACGGGAGACTCAACCGCTCAGGTGGAAACTTACGACCCCGCTAGAAAGGGAGCATACGCTGTGAACGTGTGAGGCCTAGTTGTTCCTGCATTCTATCCCGTTCGTCTGCCGCAGTTCTACATAGAATATTAGCGTAACGGCCGCTACGTGGCGGGAGTGGGAGGGGTAAGGGGATAGCTTGAAAGAAAGGGTCATCTCGTGATATCAGTAGTACTCTCAAGGGGCACCTAGTGGAAGCCTAGATGCATTTCAAAAATTTAAAGAGGAATTATTAAAGTATTTGAAAGATTCGGGGTATTCGGGAGCCTAGAGCTCGCCATCCGGATATCCTACCGATAACGCCTCCAAACTGGACCAAGGTGCAGGGTCGACTTCGAGGGTCGCCGATTTAACGACTCTGAGCCCCGGACGGAGGGCAATCTGGCGACTGCCTCGTAGCAAAGCCAATAAGTCCTGTTATGTAACAGGCTAAACAGGAATGAAGAAGAAGAAGAACAAATAGTAAACAAATGCTGAATATGAGTGTTCTAGAGTTTTTAGTATGTATTAAGAATTTTGGAGATATTATCGAGAATATAACGATGATTTGATTTTCTTTTGCCATCTTTTTAGATAAATAATATTTAGGTAATATTGTTTTATGTTGTCGGTTGGGTTAATTGATTTTTAGTGGAAAAACATATGTTAATTAATCTGACGTGGCCCAAAAATTAACCTAAATTTCGAATTTTTGGGTCCTAAAATGGAAAGAAAAAAGCAAAAAAATAATAATAACACGGCTTCCCTTTTGGAAAACGGACAGGCAAGCATACCTATACATTCCAAAAGTGATATCAAGGGTGACAAATGGAATATTTTGCTGTTATTTTTTCTTTATACGCTTCAGGGTATTCCATTAGGTTTAAGCTCTGCTATACCCATGATTTTACAGAACAAGGGCGTAAGCTATAAACAGCAGGTAACTCTTTCATTTACATTTCTTTAAACTGTAGTTAAAACAAATTTATTTTTAGGCAGAATTTAGTTTTGTGACATGGCCGTTTAGTTTAAAACTGCTATGGGCACCCTTGGTAGATGCAATTTTTTCTACCAGAATGGGGCGAAGGAAGACATGGTTAATACCTACCCAGTATCTTATAGGTATAAAATTTTGTTTTTATATAGATAATTTAGGTAGGTACTTTATGTATGTTTTTTTACTTAGGTTTTTTTATGTTAATTCTCTCAAGTCACGTGGAGCAGTGGTTAGGAAATGAGAATACCCCACCAAATATAGGAATCCTAACTTTTCTATTCTTCTGTTTAAATTTTTTGGCTGCAACTCAAGATATTGCAGTAGATGGATGGGCTTTAACAATGTTGAGGAAATGTAATGTTGGTCATGCTTCTACCTGTAACAGTATTGGACAATCTGCAGGTTTTTTTCTTAGCTATGTTGTTTTTATGGCTCTTGAGTCTGCTAGTTTTTGTAACAGTTACCTTAGGAGTGTTCCACAAGATGTTGGTAAGTTGTGTGCATTAATTGATTTTTTTTTATTAATTCACTATTTAATTTTAGGTTTAGTAACACTACCTAGTTTTTTCTTTTTCTGGGGAATCATTTTTCTGGTCTCAACTACTTTAGTTGCTTTAATTAAAAAAGAAATTGAACCACATGATCCAGAACATGAAGTTATTCATGAAAGAGATATAAAAACAGCTTATACCTCCTTAAAAAACATCCTGATGCTGCCGTCTATTCAGAGCTTGGTATTAGTTCTTTTAACATGCAAGGTAAGTAAATATATTGCAGACTTACAAGGCTTAATTAACCTTTACTAAAATAATATTAAAAGATAAATAGGTACAATTTTCGATGGCTTCGGTAAACTATGTTAACACCCTTAAATCTCATTTATTTTTGTTTTTATCCACCATTCTAGCAGTCCAAATTGAGAAAATGTGCGGAAAACTTTCATCAGCACTCAAAAAATACATTAAAATGTAATTATTATACAAATTAAATGTAATTTTCGATTGTTCCCATTGCCATCTATGTTTATAATTTGATTTGCGGTTGCCATATTCATAATTAAAGAAATACCTATAAGTAATTATTCACATAAAACTAAATTAAAATTTTTTTTTAACAAAACTAGTAATTAATTTGTTACAAAACCTATCCTGTTAGGTGTCCTATTAACCTTCATTAGAGCTATAATAATCACAATAAATAATAACATTACAATTCTATTGTCCAAGGAATTTTCAATTAGTGATTTCATTTCCCTTAATAAATTGATAAATCTAAAATCTGGCAACATTGCTAAATTCATTTTAAGGCTGATTGAGTGTGATTTTTTTTTAGGAAAATTCTTGCATATTTTTCAATTTTTATTTTTAAAATATAATAAAACAAATATGTACTTTCTGAAAAAAAATGCAAAAAATTGTCTGTCAGGATAGTTTACCAGACCCCTCTCGATAAATCTATTGAACTATGATACAAGCAAAAATTTTAACTCTCAGGATTTTTATTTGGATTTGTATGAGGTATAAATTATTAATGCATTGTACTTGTTAGTTATCCAAAACTACTGTCAATTCACTAGAAATGTTTTGTTTTAGATAGGCTTTTCTTCAACTGATAGTGTTATG
>JAUTXW010004188.1:5000-17500 GCA_030620095.1 Kuschelorhynchus macadamiae | reverse complement strand
CTGTTAAGAATATAAGTAATGATATTGAAATATTACTCTGCGATGAAATGTCATATTTAGGTTTAAGTCAGTATAACTGTGTACATAATGCTAGTGACTCCATATTGGACCTGTGTTTTTCCAACCATTACTTGTCTGTCTCTAGTTCTGATCCACTATTACCAAAAGATAATTATCATCCTCCTCTAGGGGCTCTTCTGTCATTTGAATCCCAATCTGTTAAATGCAAGGCTGAATATAATTACAATTTCAATAAAGTCAACTATGGTGCTATGAATAATTATCTATTACAAATTAATTGGACTGGTTTGTATTATTTGAACGATATTAATGATATTGTTGATGCTTTTTATGTAACAATATATCATGCTGTGGACTTGTTTGTGCCAAAGTATATGGTAAAAAAGTCAAATTTCCCTGTTTGGTTCAGTTCTGAATTAAAAAGAAAGGTAATTGCTAAAAAGGTAGCCCATAAGAAATATAAGGCAACAAATGGTCAGCATAATTACACAGAATTAATAACCTAAGAAATGAGTGTAAGAGAATGACTGGTTATTGTTATAGTCGGTATGTCTCTAATGTGGAGGAGCAAATGGGGGCAAATAATAGCGAGTTTTGGAAGTTTGTTAAGTCAAGATCACAAAGGGGCAATGATGTCCAAGAATCCATGTTTTTGGGGGACCAATGGGTTGAAGGGGGGCAGGAAGTCGCCAATCTCTTTGCTAGACAGTTCAGTTCTGTTTACAGAGTTTTAAGGGTAAAATGGCTTACAATAATGATCAGAATCGAGTCATAAGTAGTTTTCACGCTAATGTAAATAGAATTGGAATCAAGTTCGAAAGTCTACTTCAGTGTTTACTGTCTCTAAATGTGAAAAAGAGTGCTGGTCCTGATATGCTGCCGAATGTTATGCTGAGGGAGTGTGCTGTGTCTCTTTGTGAGCCTCTGTCGTTTATTTTTAATAGGTCACTATCTTGTTGTGCTTTTCCAAACAAATGGAAGCACTCCTATATCTCCCCTATATTTAAGGCTGGGAACAGCAGTGATGTCAAAAAACTACAGACCTGTCTGTATACAGTCTGCAATCCCCAAGGTTAAGGAAAAATTGGTTTTACCCTCCTTCGGTGCTTTCAAAAATTATATCGTAGAGGAACAACATGGTTTTGAGGGTGGCCGTTCTACCGAAACCAACCTTTTCCTGTATACTAAGTATATCAGTGCAGCTATGGATGCTGGCCAGGAGGTACATGCAATATATACAGATTTCAGCAAGGCGTTAGACCTCATGGATCAAACGGTTCTGCTTGACAAGCTATGTTCTCTTGGAGTGGGGGAGCCTTTTCACTCCTGGTTGTCTTCGTATATGCGGGGCAGAACTTTGCAGGTTAGATTGGTGGGATTTCTTTCACCTATGTTTAATGTTGTCTCTGGAGTGCCTCAGGGGAGTCACCTGGGTCCTAGACTGTTTCAACTACTGGTGAATGGTATAGGAGAAAAACTTGTCTCAAAGTACCTTTTGTTTGCAGACGATTTAAAGATTTTTAGGGCGGTGCAATCGAGCGAGGACTGTGAGCTGCTTCAACGGGATTTGGATACTCTGGCTTATTGGTGTCAGGAGAATAATTTGGCACTGAATGTGGCAAAGTGTACTTATATTGTCTTTGGTCGCAATAGGGATGGTGGGGAATATGGGTACAATATAGGGGGAAATGAACTCCAGAGAGTGAATGTAGTGAAGGATTTGGGAGTGTTGCTGGACGGCAAGCTTCGTTATACGGACCACTATGAAGCAATTATTAATAAAAACAACCGTGTGTTGGGTATGATGATAAGATTGTCTAATGATTTTAATAATTTGCCTAGCTTGGTTGCATTGTTTGTGTGTTATGTGCGATCTGTGTTAGAGTATTGCTGTTTGATTTGGAGTCCTTACTTTGAGGTGCACCGTGGGCGTCTAGAGGCAATAGTTTGTGAGGTACCTACGATACAGAATGGCGCGAGCAGGTTTACGGCTAACCCTGGAGGAGGTAAGAGGGTATCATGGTTTGACCACGCGGGAAAGTCGCAGACAGTATTTCGAGGTCTTGTTCTTTTATAAAGTAATAAATAACATAATAACATCATCCAGTATACTGAATAGCTTTGATTTTTATATTCCACCCAGAAATTTTAGAAGATCACCCCTCTTGTCTGCTACGCATTGTAATACTAGGCATGGTCAGAACATGCCCCTAAATAGAGTCATTACTAGTGTGAATATGTTTCCTAACTTGAGTTTTTTCAATGTGTCAATACATGCTTTCAAAAAAGAGTTGAAAAGTCTGATCTTGTGATGTTGTATAGTCCGTATTTTGTAATAATTAACTAATTTTTTAATGTCAATATTTATTCCGAAATGTAAATTGTAAAAATGGTGTAACCGTTTGAATAAATAAATAAATAAATAAATCCCTGGAAGGATTTATAAAGGCCAGCTAATATTTTTTTTATTAATTTTTATTAATTTTTTTTACTACAAGCATTATTTAATATTATACATTTTTACATTTGATTTACAGTTTAAACAATTTATGCTATTTAAAAGTGAACCAGTTAATTAAATATTTCTTTCTAACTTTCATTTATGTAACAATAATTAAAGGTGTTAAAATTATTAATGAGTTATGTGAACTTTAGTCGACTATGGGGCTTATTTAATTTTCTTTATGAAAATATTGGCATATTAAATTCCTCTTTTTTTTACCTATTTTGAATTATCTTATTTAAATTGTACATTTGCTATATAATATATGGTATCGTAAGTATAGAAAATTTACCTCATGTTTTCATTTATCCTGCCTACACTTACCTAATTTTTATTTCAGTTTTTTTTTGCTATAGGAACTAGCTTACGCTAAAGTTTATTTATTTTGGTTTCGCAGTTTTCCTAGTCCACTTGGATTATGTATTTTTTTAAGATTTACTTTTGATTTTAAAGAACACACCAAAATTTAATAATTAAATTCTAATATCTAACATCAAAGTTAATTTAATAAAATTACTTTTCATTTACCCCCGAACCCATAGTGCTCTCCAGATGAAAAGCTGCCGTTAGCTGAGCTTAAAAAAAAACAAGGGGTATGGTACGCTACAAACACTGGACATCACTACTAGATGGTGAGTTCACGAAGTGTGCTCATTCATAAATTTCTGCTACTAAAGACGTGGTGGGATAGGACAATGTACCCCTCATTTTCGGAAAGGCGTCATTGTCAAAGCGAACTCGTTATGCCAACAATAAAATATAACTGCCTTTAAGTTTTTTTGTTTTTTTTTTTCTTTGAAAGTTACTATCTTCGTTTATATATGCCCATTTATAAACAAGATTACTATCTTTCTTTGATGATGTAAGTGCGCGACTGAAATGTGGTAATAATAAGTGATAATACGATTTTCGACAGCTAATTGGATATTCAATTTTTTTCGATTCGGCAACACAGCGTGGCCGCTATCGTCAACCGAGCATGACAAAACTACCACAAAAAAATGGAGATAAAAATAGAGAACAAAGGCCACACAATTTCACACCTATATTACTCAATGCAAGGAAAATTTTTGATGAAAAAAAAACATTAAATACTATTTCCGGTTTTACTGGGTTTGGCGGCTGAACAGCCATTTTTTGAAAATTAGCCATTGCAGCTTTACGAAAAAAAAAAGAGTCACAATAAAAAACGCGAGTTTTAAAACACTTCGATCCAAAGAACTTTTGGCTAACGGGAACAATAGATTTCATTGTTTTTTTTTACTTCTTGTTTCATCAAAAGAGCAATTTAGTTTAATATTTCTGACAAATGGCTTTTTTATCGACATCTTGAAAATAAAGGTTAATATGCGATAAAATCGGTAAATTTTCCTTTAATGGAACTTTCCTCGTTATTAGGAATAGTGAAATGTGACCCAATTTAGTTCGGTACATAGTGATTTAATAACACATATATGTACCGTCTTTTCGAACATTTATATTGGACACCATTCAGTTCCACCATATCGAAATCCTTCCAATATTTTACCAGTTTCTGCCTAGTAGTTTTTACATTGACACACACCGTCATTTTGTTCGATCATAGTGAATTCGTACCAGTTTATTTCTCAATCACAGTTAATTTTACTTCAAAATTTAAAGTCATTTGAATAAAAAGATTTTTTAGACATTTTATTTGGCCGCCGTTTTCTTTCGTAATCTTAAATTCGTACCATAACTTTACCAATTTATTTTTATATCACACTTAATTCGTTCATAAAAATTGAAATTAAATTAATAAATAATATTTTCAGGCTGATTTTTTAAATATTTTATTATACCGCTATTTTATTTTAGTATTTTGGATTCATATTGAAATGTTACCAATTCATTCCTATGTAACAGTTGATTTATGTGCAAAATTTGAGGTAAATTGGATAATTAGTTTCTTTAGTAAAAATTTGTTTAAATGTGGTAGCCCCATAAAAATTGAGTTGCTTTTAAAAATTACCACAACTCTTTTGTTTTATATTAGATTCATTTTGTAATTAAAATTTAAAACGATTTTAAGAAATTTAGGTACTTACCTATTTAACATATTAACAACACTTCTGAAAAATTACAAAAAAAATCTAACACCGAGTGAAAATATTTCGAATTTTTGCCAATACTATTTTTTATCTTATTTTTATTAATAGCCCGATAATAGTAATTTATGTAACAAATGCACTAATAAGTTTGGAAATTTTGAACCGCAATCACAGGAGTGAAAAAAATACTTTAATGCTTGACTTACATGTAATATTTTTTCTACGATCATGTTATTTTACAAAAGAATGTGTAATAATTTGTGAAAATTGTCCTCCTCTAGTGTCACACAGAAACATAGCAATAAATCAAAAGCCTCAAAAATAATCCAAATACTTCTTAATTTTTGCAATACTGTTGTCCAGGTTCGGCTCGTGGTATTAGAAAATGGTGAGGCACATTTGAAGAAAATTATTTTTTTAATATGGTTAGATTTCTAAGTTACTCTAGTGACCACTCTACTTCGTCAATTGCATAAGAAATTTTGAAAAAACTTTATTACCAATTTAAATTGTTAAATTTATAAAGTTTTGTTTATATGAAAATTTGTACCTATAACGCACTTACCCAGTATGGTGGGAGTAGAGAGAAGAGGGTTATTCGAAGGATAAAGACATTAAATATATAAATATAAATTTTAAAATTGATAGCAATAATTTTGTAAAAAAATTACAAAATAAACTTTAAAAAAAGTCACCTCGGCGTAAAATAAATATACCTATATTCAAAAAATGTGAAACAAAGTTAATTCTAAAGGAAAAACGCGAGTTATAAAAATTAAAGTTTTTTCTAAATTAAAGGAATTCTGCGATTCTTCAGTTCAGCAAAATGATCTATTACTTCCTCTTTGAAAACATTCTCATCCTGTGATTTTATAAATCCTTTTTCAATTGAGATTTTTGCCATATTACCAATATACTCACTGGCAAAACAACAGCAATACATAATAATTTAAAAAGTTCTAGCATACCAACTTTTAAATCATTATGAAAAAAAATCAACATTTCATAAGGGTTTGTGCAACTTTCTATCATATCCTTCCCGTATAAAACAATTAATTCGCTTTTTAGTTGATTTATATCAAATATATTGTATTGGGTGGTCAAATTTGTTAAAACCTCATGAGAAAATTCTTTTGCAAAAATGGAAAATTTTGAAATATTTATTAGATCAAAGAAATGTAGTTTTTCTATGTCACAAAATCTAACCTCTATTTGATTCTCTATAATATCAATAATTCCAAAAAAATTGCCTTAGCTGTTGAGTTTTTCGGACATTTCAAATCATTACGACGTTGCGAGTGTAAAACGCCGACATCCAGTTTTTCATAAATTCAATCAAAATAAGTACTGTTACTCCTAAACTCACGAATTTTAGTTAGAGTAGCCTGTAGTAAATTTCTTGTTTTAACAACATCTGTATTTCTATTTTGTAAAATAGAAAAAACGATATCTGTTTGGTTTAAAATTAATTCAAATGTTTCTAAAAAAATATGTTCTGAGGATCCTCTAAAAAAGTTTTTAAACCTACTGTTTCTCTAATTGATTTTTGATCGAAATCGCTACTTAATAATAAAATTAAAAGTCTCAAGTAATTTGTCCTTATTGTTATTAACTGTCAAAACTGCGCGTGAAGTAAAATTCTAACGAGTTGCTACATTAGTAGGTCCTTCAATTTGTTTTAACACTTGGGTCCGCTTTGTAGATTTTGAAAAATATGATGAAAAACCTAATAGGGTTGAGAAAAATACTTTAACCTTATGAATTGAACTGCACGCGTTACTTAAAACCAAATTAAATACATGTGCATAGCAATGAATAAACAATGCTTGTGGTGCTATAGATTTAATTTTTGTCTGTAAACCGTTTATTTATCCCGACATTACACAAGCCACATCATATGTTTGAGCCACTAATTTCAAATGCAAGCCAAATTTGTCGAATTTGGTGGATAAAAATTGAAATAAATCTTGCGCAGAACGCCCAGAACTTACGTCATAAAATCCCATGAATCACTCAACAGGTTGACCATTTATAACCTAACGAAAAATGACGGATAATTGTGAATGGCAGCTTATGTCAGTGGTTTCATCAACTTGCCAGAAAAAAAAACAAATAATTTGAAATTTCGTCCTCAATTTTTTTATTTACAACATAACCAATCGAATCAATTAATTCGTTTTGAATTGTTTTGGATGTCCCAAAAAAAACAGATCTATTATCATTATCATGTTCTAAAAATGTTGTAAATTTGTGTCATATTTACTAACAAGAATAACTAGCTCTTTGAAATTACCGCGATTTAAAGATTCATTTGATTCAGCATGCCCCCTGAAAGGTAACTCTTGCATACAGAAGTGTAATGTAATATCAATGAGACTTTTTAAAATTTGTCTGTTCTTTTTAACCCTAGCATTAAAAATTTCAATTTCTGTTTTACGCGCATTGTCTATAGCTGTGGCGATATTTTGCTTTTATTTTCTCATGAGAGTAAGCTTGCAATTTGAAGAAATATGTTGGGTACTTTTATTTTGTAGTAACAGACCTCGAGATAAATTTTTTAAATCACTATAACCACTTTTTGTGCAAACTTTGTCGCTATTATTTGTTGCAAATAAAATACATGGCCAACAAAATAATTTACCTAATGTTACACTACCAGTGAGCCAGTCGTACTTTTCATACCAAGTGTTATGAAAGCCCCGATTTGATCTTCCTACCCCACCTATAGCATCAAGACGTTTACTTAAATCTGGAACAGGTCGCTTTACTTCTTTAACTATGTATAATTTATCTTCATAGGAGTGGCTTGAAAAATTCTGCTGATTTATTAAAAAATTTACAAGATCACAAGCATTGCGAATATGTACATTTACCTGGGGAAATTGTAACGATGCGCTAGGACCCGATAAATCGATTTTTTTTATAATGGGTAACTGGAAAATTTAAATCAAATTAAATCCGAAAATCCAGACACTGCTCTTAAAACTGAAAATCACTGACCACTCCACTGTTAACACTTTACTTAGTTAATAGCTAATATAAATATGCAATCCACATTAATATATTAAAATTAAAAGAACACTGCAACCTGCAACCGAATCAAGACAATGCGGAAAACGGCAAACGTAACATACCTACTCCTACTACCTACTTAAAACTAGCCCAAAACACGTGCAGTTTCAATTCTCAACCTGTTAACGACTGTTTGTCCAATAGGCCAATCCGAAATCTGCCGCTTATTCCCTTTAAATTTATATTAGAGGCATGCCTCAAAAGAATATAACTTACGCATATATTAGTAATACGCTAGACACGAAAGCGCGAGGCATGCCTCTAACAATAACCCTTCTAAAGAAGAAATGAGATGGATTCACAGAACCCGTCCTATATGACGATTAACGATGCCCGTTTGGATTGGAGTAAAGTAAAAGGCAGGGCCGTATTTGAATGGATTTCTCACGAAGCAAAATTATGCTGCAAATGCTTATGGATGCAAATAGTAAAAATGAAAAATTGAGAATAAAGAAGTGAATAAGAAGTAATATAAATGATATAATTGATTAACACGTATAATTTTCCATGCCTAATTGCCCATGCCTCATGGGACAAGCCGCCCCTGCTGTTGTCCAAGAAGGCTTTTTCTTGTAACAAGTTCGCAATATAAGCAAAATTTCAGATACATTTTTGAAATTCATATTTTAACTGTATATTTAATTTAAAATATTTCCACAATACCTATTAACATTCTATGTGTTAAAGTATATTATTTAGTATAATAATAATTTGATACAATCTAATTATATCTGCCCACCTGGGCAGGGGGACAATCATAATTTAATCGAAGAACCTTTCACAACTTTCTAGTGCATACAAAAAATGTATGGCTTTTCTGCAAAAGTGCCCTCTATTTTTGTATTTGTCACGCAATTTGTTGGCACAAAAATAGATAAATTATTTTTGTGATATCAGTCCATACGCTACTCATTGATATCAGCCTATTTTGGTCAAGATTACCGATACCCCAGGATAAAAATTGGGGTCAATTTGTAAACGCCCGCAGTTCACTGATTCACTGTGAGTATTTACAGCTAAAACTTCATCTTCATTGAACATATTTATATAACCTTTAACCAGATAGGTTAAGGTACTTAAAGTCGAGACGACAAGGTCTTGATCTAATCTCGTCTCGACCAAAAGACGAGACGAGATTAGCCAAAGTCGACAGGAGATGAGCCCTTAGTCTCGTTTCATCACTACTACGGATGTCAACAGCTCTTTATAGATCGTGATTATATGTGAAGTTACAGCAAAACTATTTAAACCAAAAAAATTCTTCCGCGCTGCTTCGACTAGAGGCAGATCGCATCGCACAGTCCACAAAATCACCTAGGAAGTAACTCAAAAATCCGTTCCATCGCTGTCTGATGCAGCCCGTTCCATATATTTTCATACTAGGCAGATTATTGCATTGCGACCCCTTAGTGGACGCTATGCTTTAGAATGCATGTGCACATTCTTTTGGAATATAGTTTAAATATTTAATTAATTTTGCATTGGAGAGAAAGGCCTGCTGAGAGTTATGATAGACAAGAATATGTAACCATGACATATAATTGATATTCTGTATTAAGGGCGAAAAAGACACATGACCATGAAGCCCATAGGCTGTCATTGGAAGCCCTCAACCTTGTTGGAGCGCTATCGCGCGCTTTCTTTACAACAAACATCCAATCGTAACCTAACCTAATCAGCATTTTTATTAATTACAAGTTTTATTTAAAAAAAGAACAAAACAAGTCATCCGCCTCAACGGGGAATCGAACACATATGCGCCGCATCCAAAGCCGAGTTAGGAAGCTTACACTGAATATTCAACAAAAATGTTATACTCTGCGGAAATATACCATGAACCAATAGGAAGCACATAAAACAATGGGTGTTGTGAATGGTGGACACCCAATGACAGCCTATGGGATTCAAGGTATTTTGAGAAAGACCCCTGAACATCAAACCAGCGAACTGACTATAAGCGCTTTCTTTAGGAAGGTAACTTAATTGATTTTGCAGTGGCGAGAAAATTTTAGTCCTGCAGAAATAAGAGAGGGGAGTTTTTTTTTCTAATATATTTTATTAACAATGAACTAATTTGATTTAATGATTTATCTCCCGTAAAAAGCCACACGGAAAACAAAAAAGAACGTTTTTACTATTACACTCCTATATCCAATTATTTATTGAATATATTTTCGGATTAAAATGTCTTTTATATGATTTACCCCGGCTAGATCCTTGTTTCTCTATGACGATATCCCGTAAAGGTCGTCTTTCCTTTCAACTTGAGTTTACAATGATTATAAAAAGCAATTGATATCCATATTGCACACTTTAAAGAGTTATAAAACTTACACAATACAAATTAACACGTGTCACCGCTTTTAAAACTTCCGAAACCACAATCACACCATCAAATGCAACGTACCCCGAGTACATGTCAACAAATCTAGCTTCTGAAGTCAGGATGCGCCATGACAAGTTCCTCCCACCGCCTAGAGCTCTCTTCTTGAATGCTCCGCCTCATTTTCATATCAATACAGTCTTTAACAAAAGCTGACTGTACCCGCCTAAATGGATTCTTGCAGCGTCCGACTAATTTGTTCCGTCAAATTTTTACGTGCTAGAAACAGCGTCTTGCCTATCTTCATGACACAATGGACGTTCTCGGTTTATCTTCGCACATTACGCGGGCTAAGCTGGATTTGTCGACTGGGACCTGACCTATTTACTAATTTTTTCTTACTGCATAGTTTTGTAGCTGCAACGTGCGGTCGGCAACTTCTGAACGAGCACAGAACGTACCGCCGAGAATAAAGTCATAGACCAGACATTACTTCAAAAATTCATCCGAAGAACGAGACGAGGTTGAACAGCATGTGACAACCAACGATTCGACCTTGATGATATCGATCAGCCTAAGTAGAATTAGCGAGCGATGTTGCGGTAAACAAATTATAATAAACTAACTGGCCCGGTACACCTTGTTCTGCCTTTTCCGTTAGTTGGCACGTTGAGTTTCTGTATATAAGGGGCGCATTCTCCACATCTTCCAGAAATGTTATGGAAGGAAAAGGTGAAATAGAAAAAATACGCAATAAAACAATACCAAAAATACTGTTAAACGGCCTTGGTAACCAAACGATCATTAAAAAAAAAATCATGTAAATTGGTGCATTACAACTCTCACGAACTGAAAAATCTGGCTTAGTGTTTTAAATATATAGATTATATGGATTGGTTTAGATCATATCTAACAGGGAGACAACAAAGTGTTTGTTTCAATTGCTAAACATCGGATGGTCTTAGAGTTGAGTATGGGGTACCTCAGGGCTCGGTTTTGGGTCTCATACTCTTTCTATTATATATCATATTATATCAATGACGTGTCATCGGTAAAAATATCGGGTACGTTTACTCTGTTTGCAGATGATGCCACTGTCCTCTGACATAGTAATAATGCCACTGTTTTGAATACTTTGGTAAATAGAGACTTACTTACCAAAAAGAGGTGGTGTGACGCGAACTATCTTACATTAAATACAAACAAAACTTGTGTAATGTCGTTTAAATGTGACTTTAACGAAGTGTCCGTTGATAACTCTCCGTAAAATTGTCTGACAGAGAATAAATGGGTATTTATATCGATAAAAGGTTAAAATTTGAGAGTCACATTTAAAAGTTAAGCAAAAAATTGTCTTCCAACTACTATGCATTGAGAGTGATTAGTAACGAGCTAGATTATGCCATATCTAGAAACACATACTTTGCATTAATCGACTCTTACCTCAGGCACGGAATTTGTTTTTGGGGAACATGTTCATGGCAACTCTTCAACATAATTTTTATTGTTCAGAAAAGAGCGGTTCGATACATCTGTAAGGCTAGAGTGAGAGACTCTTGTCGTCCACTATTTATTTCTGAGAGAATTCTTACGTTGCTTTGCATTTATATTTTGAAATCTGCTTGTATGATGCACAAGAAATTTAAAGATATAATTAACGGTAACTCTATAATACGCGTTCTTCACGTATTATTTCTTTTCCTATTCTTTCGTCTGCTCAAGCCCTAAATTCAATTATTTATAATAGTAAGATAATTTTTAATCATCTGCCTCTAGATTTAAGACAAGAACAAAGTGAGAGGGTGTTAAAAAAATTACAGTCGTTTCTTTTTAGGCGACCATTTTATGACTTGGATGATTTCTTTCGAGACGGGTTTAACTAGCGACTTGTGGTGTTGAAATATTTATTTGTTTATCTCTTAATTTCTTATCGCTTTTTACATTTATGTTTCTATGTTATGTCAGTCAACTGTTAATATGTCCTTTGTTTTTATACCTTTGATTTTTATTTTATTTTAAGGAATTAATTTAGTAGTTAAATTAAATTTAATAGTAGTATATTTATATGTATCTATGTGTGTGTGTATGTATGTTTGCGTGTGTATGTGTTTATGCATGTGCATATGTGTGTATATATGTGTATTTATATATATTGTATATGTATGTATATGTGCATATATTTATTTATATTTTAGGGGTATAATTAGGCTAAATGTTACTCATTTTTTTATAGCTTTGTTAACGAGATTTTTTCTTTAAACAATAAAGCTTACTTTGACTTTATGTTTTATCTCATTTGCCTTCGCGAAAATTATATATTATATTACATTTTTATTGTGTTTGCATAATTTTTTTTTGGCAGCTCTGCATATATTATGGATCAGCCGCCACTGCTGAGAGCTATGACATACAAGCATATGTAACTATGACGTATACAAGATTTTTATACAACCAAAATTTTTAGGCTCGGATTTTATGTATTAAGGGCGAGAAAGGCCCGCCGGCACTGTAT
>JAUTXW010004187.1:0-73021 GCA_030620095.1 Kuschelorhynchus macadamiae | reverse complement strand
TTACAGATCCGTTTTCCGTTTATTGGCATAATTTTATAACGGGAACAAAAAAATAACAATTAATGACCTGTCCAACATTTTGATAAAAGGCACCGTTTTTCGAGATAGTCTACAAAGTATTCCTAAATTTCTTTAAAAAAAAAAACAAAAAAGGTAGAAAATTGGAATTTTTTAAATCTTCGGAAACTAATTTTTTCATAAGTTCTGAAAAAATTAAGATATTTGAATGAGATAAATTCATTTTTCCGGAAAAGGTGTAGGTATCGATAATTAGCAATTATTTGCATATAACTGACAAAGTATTAGCACAGTATCCGATTCTGTAGTATTAGGGTGTTTTTGATGCCACTTCCAGCTAGTGTTAAAGTAGCTACAACTGTTTCCACTACTAATCTTTAAGAGTTTTTACGTATTTATTACTAATAATCCTACTATATATCAACAAACACTTTGGGTTACACGTTTTTAAATATTTTATAAGTATTTTTTGCAGCGAATAATACTTTAATGTAATTTTCCATGAAAAGTAATTATATAATAACTACCGCCAAGCAACTACTTAAGGAATTGACTCCAACTAAATTACCACTTTTAAGTATCAGTACCTTCTTGAACTTTGCAGAGACTATTTCATTACGTTCAAATGTTTTCCTATAACGTATTACTATAAAGTAAAACGAGTCATTGCAGATTAGAAAAAGTTATCGTCTACTGCTGCTTTAAACTGGCTATTACCAGTCGTTATTCTTCTGTTGCAACTTAAAAGCAAGAATTACAGTAAATATTTACTACAAGTAAACTATTACCTCTTGTAGTTGAGGTTCCGGAAATAGGGGGCGCTGGTACGAGATTCGGTCGGTGATTCTATAAGGACAGTGGCAACAATAGAGTAACCAATTTTTGATTAGTTTGTTGTTTTAGTGTCACATTTTATTAGTTTTTGTGACTATTAAAATGAATATTGATTCCAGAAGTTCTCAGCCGTTGGCCATATGGAGAAATGTATTTAAGCCTGGTTCCCCCTGTTTTTTGCTTGTAATTACGAGTATAAAGTGTTTGTGATGAATGTGTAAATGACTATTTGACTATGACCGTAAATGTCTTAGGTTTAAGTTTACTCCAAGAAAAGTTATTAAATATTGCACATTATTATATTTTGGTTTTATTTTGCTGTAAAAGACAATATCGTTTCATGTCTTGGCAGACAACTATCATTAATCGCTTGCACAGACATTATTATTTGTTAAAAATTTAAATGAAAAAGTAAGTTTGTACTAGATAGTTCGAATAGATTATTAAAATAAAACATTAACATAACCCTACAATTACATTTGACGCTGATGGATGTTGTCAATATAACAGTAGATTAATTTAGTCATATTAAAAACTAACAATAATATGGGTGCCTCCATTTAAACCTTTAGAAATTTTGCATCAATTTGGCAGATGGGCTTCTATTGTCGCCACTGTCCTTTTAAAGTAATGTTACTTCGGTAATCGGTCTACAGCTATTAATTAATTGTGTATGTGTTGTGTTATCGTCTACGAATAACAAGTTAAAATGATTCACAATGGCTTTACATACCATAAGAAAAAAAACTAAGTTTCGTCACTCCCCCATATTTTATAGAAAATTAAAAATATCACAACTTGGTTAAGTCATATCTGAACGAAACAATCTAAAGCGGTATTTTAAGGAAACAAAAAATAAAAACGAAACAAAGGGTTATGATTATGATAGATGGCAGAATTATAGCAGTGACTCAAGTACCGCAACTCTCCGCATGCTACGCCACAACACAACCTAAAAGTAAAAAGTCCAATAGAACGCCATTGTTTATTTTCATCTCCCCTATAAATATTTAGCTATGATGTTTGTTTTTGTGAGTATAAAGATTAAATATGCAAACAAACTAAACATTACGTTAAAAAGAGGATCACTCTTTATAATAAAATATTTAATAATACCAGAGAAATTGCCTGCGTTTTAACTTTAGGTTCTTAGCATAGCCAGAAAACTAAGTAAAACGCATGTATCCTACCTCAAATACCAATAACGTATTCTATATGCTCTACACCATATTCCCAATTTGAGTGTTTGTAGTCGCCATAACTGTTTTGTTTGTATTAAAATGAACCATACATATTTTTAAAATGAACTAAATAAAGACAGAAATAAGGAAGTGACGAATAGGGTGAATTATTACTATTAAAATTGTTCCCTATTTTGGTAATGACTATTTAGTCTCAGCTTAAACAGAACGTGGCGACACCAAATTCCGACTATTTCAATGAAAATACTTAATTATAAAACTGCTACTTGGGCTTACAGAAGTTCTTCTTGAATGCCAATTCTAGTATTTATTATCTATCTAATTAAAAAGAAATTAAACAATAAATATCAAACATAGGACGACATTAAAGTTTTTTTTCATAAAATCAAATTTTTTATTTGTAACTTTAAAGTGGCACAAAAATTAAATAAATGCACGAAATTGTTTAACATACCACGTGTACTCTTTAGTATGTGAATCTATACACGCAAGGTTGCGATATACAGTCAGTCCTAAAAGTCTCCGTACACTATCTGTGTTGTACAGAATTTTTCTGTTGTATTAAATTAATTAATCACAACTAGGATCTAACATGTTTTTATTAATTTTTAAGACATATCTAATGATTTTCAGTAGTAATTATAACAAGGGAACATTATATTTAAAAGTTATACAAATAATAGAAAAACATATACAAAATTAATGCCAAAAAAGTCTCCATACAGTTAATAATTTTTAGTAATACTTTAACAAAATAGGAAAACAAATGGAAACTAATATTTGGTCGGACCGCCCTTAGCCCTGATAATGGCTTGCAACCTTCTTGTCATGCTGGAAACCAGCTTTCTAGTCACTTCTGGTGTAATGTTCTCCCATTCGTACAATATTCTGTTCTTCAACGCTTCTTTGCTTGAAACGTTATGTTGGCGAACGCGGCGTTTAAGTTCCTCCCATAAATGCTCAATAGGGTTAACATCAGGTGACTGTGGGGGTGTATGAAGCTGCTGTCGCACATTATGGATCATCCATTCTCGCACCAAGTTTGCTGTGTGTTTTGGATCGTTGTCTTGTTGGAACATGTATCTCCCTTGGAGGCCCAATTTCTGCACACTTTCTGGTAAATTGTCGCGCAAAATGTTCATGTAGACATGCTGATCCATGGTCCCATTAATAAAATGCAGATTTCCAACTCCTCCAGCAGACATGCAGCCCCATGGCATAACATTGCCGCCCCCGTGTCTAACTGTGGAACAAAGGTTCTTGATGTCAAAGGCGGTATTCTTCTTTCGCCAAACTTTAGCTCTACCATCAGACCCAAAAAGGTTAATTTTAGTTTCATCGCTAAAAATTACTGATTCCCAAAACTCCGGAGGCTGGTTAACGTGCTCTGTAGCAAAGGCCAATCGTTTTTTTCGATTAGCGTTCGAAATTAATGGTTTCTTCCTGGCCACACATCCCCTATAGCCAGCCCTGTGTATACAATTTCTCACCGTTTGTGAACAAATATTTTTTGAAAATATCTCTCGAACTTCTTCTTTCAATTTAGGAGCACTTTTCTTGGGATCTATAGTCACTTGCCTAACGATACTAGCTTCTTCACGTGGAGTCAGTTTTTTGGGACGTCCAGAGCGAGGTCGAATCTTGTAGGAACCCGTTAATTTATACTGATTCACAATGTACTGAATGGTAGTATGCGGCTTCTTCACAATTTTTCCGATATGTCGAAATGATTTTTTTTCTTTCCACATATCAATTATCAGTTTTCGAATTGGTATTGGAATCTCACGATTTCTTTCGCTCATTTTTACTGCTTTCTTAAAAACTAACAATAAATGTACCAACAACAATGTGACATGTAATTCATTATGGCCGAAAATCATTCATTTGTTTTATGCTGGCCTGCCACAGGCACCTTGATTAAATGCAACTAACTATAACGTGCTTTTTTAAATAAAATTAAAAGTGTACGGAGACTTTTTTGACATTAATTTTACATGCATTTGTTTAATATTTAAGGAACTTTTGAATAAAATGTCCCTTTGAAAAGACGTTAGTTAAGCTTAAAATATTGAAAAAAACTTATTTTCGAGTCGTTTCAATTATCAAATAAAATGCTATAGAAAAATATCATATAAACTACCTACTGTACTGAGACTTTTTGGACTGACTGTATAGTGCAACTGGCAAATTACATCAGATCAAATATGCCATCTGACCAAATGCAGAATTTTGGAAGAAACCCTTTACCTGCAAAATTATTTTAGTGTCAATCAAGTATGTATAAGTAGTTGTTTGTTTTGTTGTGCTTTAGTGTGTTTTATTCTATTTGTAAGTTATTGTTTTAGGATTTGTGAGTATGATTATTTATTAGGGTTCTCTCTGTTGTTTGTAGGTCTGATGATGCTCGAAAGGGTAAAACACGAGCCATGTTTATTGTAAAATGTAAAATTCTAATTTACTGAGACCGAGACTTGGAGTCTTTTTCTATGTTAGTTATTAAAACTAGGTCTCTTTGAGAAATATGGACAATTTCTTCGATAAACTTCATATTGTTGGGCATATACTATTTAGATGACCAAAAAACTTTTTAACTGGTTTGTCGTTTTTATCCCATATGATAAAAGAGAGTTAGTTCTTTTCATAACAGAGTTATTTTTATAAAAATACGTTATCTACCAGTTATAAAGTCCGTCTAGTTTATTTCATCATCGTCTAGGTGATTCTATTATTAAATTCGTTTTGCCTTTTCTTGCAGTATCTTGCAAAATGACGATTTTATTCATTTCATAAAATTTTTAAAATTTAATTGTCTCTAACAGAAAACCCTTATTTTGTCAATGTAAAAGGTTTCTCATTAAACTCTTCATGTTTCCAAAATAAAATAGCAACCAGCAAACGATTCTCACAAGTTTGCAAAGTTTGTTGTCACACTGCATCAAATAAAAGTAAATATAATTTCAGGGAAACCGTAATATGTTGAAAACTAACTTTACTACGCTCCTCCTAAATTAGGAGTCTGGTAAGGGTTTACCTAAAATTGGCGCAACTATTTATTTTACAGACAAAATTACCTCATTGTGACCTACATAGGGCATTGCTAATAGATGAGCGTTCCTGCTTCTTACCGAAAATGATAAACATATATATAGTTACATAGAAAACTAAAGGGTATTTTAATATAGACTAAACATATTTTGACTACTTAACAGGGGCGTGAAGTCCATGGAAGCAAGGGAAGCAGTGCTTCCCCAAAAAAAATTACAAAACATCTTCTAATATGTAATTTTTGAAATATGAAACCATTAATTTAGTTTATATTAAAAATGCTAAAATATTATCTTAATTATCAAGCCCATAATAAATGCGGCCTTGACTCCGACCCAGCCACAATAGAATATCGAATAGAACCTATGCGGCCACTAACTTCTCTGCAGCTAAGTCCTGTATGCTTGATTTCCTGTCAATCGAGCCAGACGTTATTAAACTTTCCACCGGCTGGTAGCGGAAGCTATCGTTGGAGTAGGTTTTTTGTTTGAACGGCTATCCGTGTGTTGTGTGATACGTACGGAAGACCATAATACGGACTTCAGTAATAAGTCAGTAATAACGTTGAAAATGTTGGAGAATTTAGTAAGAAGAGTGTGTGTGAATGTGTGATGTGTATCTTTGGAAGACCATAATACGGACTTCAGTAATAAGTCAGTAATAACGTTGAAAATGTTGGAGAATTTAGTAAGAAGAGTGTGTGTGAATGTGTGATGTGTGTCTTAATAATAAAGGGATTCTCAACATTAAACTTCGCTGAGAAGCTTCAAATAATTTCCAAAGGAAGGGCAAAACCGCCTATGAAAAATTTAACCACAAAAATGAAAAACTGTATTAGACATATTTATCCGGAAAAACAATACGAACAATTTAAATGGCTAACAGGGTGTGAAAATATAAGTAAATTATTTTGTTGGCCATATTTACTTTTTGAAAATGAGAAAGGTCTCTGGAATAAAACTGGTAAAAAGACACATTATGTCCAAAGTGCATTTACAAGCCGTCATAAAAGAAAAAGTCTTCAGCAAAACCAGAATTGAACACGCCCTTAATAAACAGTTGGAAATTAGTCACCGCCAACACAATGAACTAGTCGATAAAAATAGGCAAATATTAAGAAGACTTATCGATGTTGTTTGTTTACTCGAACAGCAATGAATCCAATGAATCGGGATTTAGAGTTCATGACGAAACAAGGGTTTCTTCAAATAGAGGAAATTTTCAAGATTTACTTAGTTTAATGGCTAAATATGATGATTGCTTAAAAAAACATTTATAGCAGTCTAGCGTTTTTCGCGGAACGTCGAATCGAATCCAGAAAGATTTAATTTCTGCTCTTGCAACCATTATTCTAAAAAGAATTAAGCAGGAGATTAGCGAGGCGCGGTTCGTTGCTATTGTTCTGGACGAAACAACTGATATCACTAATTTTAGCCAATTATCTATAGTATTACGCTACGTTAAAACAGAGGGAAGTATTCAAGAGCCATTTTTAGGTTTTAAGAATATGTCCGAAAATCGTACAGCAGATGCATTATATACCATTTATAACGTTACTAAAGAAATTAATGGAGAGGAAAAATTAGTTGCTCAAAGCTATGTTGAAGCTGCAGTGATGGCAGGACAATTAAGGGGTCTGCAAGCTAAAGTTCGAGAAACTTTCACAAGAAGTGCTGTATTTGCCCATTGTTTTGCTCATAAATTAAATTTAGTTTTATCCCAGTCCATCAATCACATTAAAGCTTTTTTTCCAAGTCAACAAAACGTACACAAGCTTTGGACTCCATTGTCCACAAACGATTGCCCAAAGTAGTTCCTACTAGGCGGAACTATAATGGAAGACTTGTTTTAACAGTATCTGAAAATCGTGAATCACTGATTGAACTATTTGAGAATATAATAGAAAATAATGAAACGTGGGACTCAGAAGCAATAAATTGTTCGAGGGGGTTTTTGGACTGTTTGAAACAAGATTTTAATTATTTGTTGAACATATTTTCAGAAATATTTCTATTCTCGGACAATGTTTTTAATATATTACACACTAAAACAAGTGATATTGCTTTTTGCCTAAAAAAAGTGGATGATTTTAAGTCCATGTTAAGTCAAAAAAGAGATGACTTTGACCTATTTTGGGAGAAAACGATGACATTAAATGTAGAGCCACAAGCCAAGCGTCTTTGAACAGACAAGGTGAGAGATGTTCAAACATCATACAGACGCCTCTTTTATGAAATAATCGATCAAATTCAGCAACAAATAAGCTATATGGTTTAAATGATTTAAAATTCCTCGAGCTCTGCAATTTTGATGCATTTAAAGGAAAAACTTTTCCAGAAGATGGATTTAAATCTCTTCTTCTTCATTACGGCCAGTTCTTCGACAGAATGTTACTGCGATCTGAACTAAAAGTGATTCACGAAATTAATGACATTAGCCCAAAAAATAACGCTAAAGAACTAATGCAATTAAAATACAAGAAGCTGGAAGATGCCTACACCGAAGTGTCGAAATTGTGTGAATTAGTATTGACAATACCTGAAGAAAGAAAGAATGCAATTTTTCAACACTTAAACGCATAAAAAATTTTGTTAGAAATTCAATGGGGCAGGAGAGACTTTCGGATGCATCGCTGTTGTCCATTGAAAATAAACTTCTCCAAAATATGTCGGAGCATCGACGTTTTTATGATGACGTCATTGACGAATTTGAAAAAAATTATCGAAGAATCGAATAACATTACAAATAGGTAAGTTTCTAAAATTTGCTTCCCATTCTTAAAATTTCACCGCCCGCCCCTGCTACTAAACTATTCCGTTTATATTAATTTAGTAATTGATTACTTTTGCAATTAATTCTGTTCCATATCTTATATTGTTCGAATAAAAAATAGTTAAATAATGTGTAAAAGATTAATTAAAAACTATTAAAATAAATGAGATGTAGCACAGTAAATTATATATAGGTCAAATAAATTTTCTTCTTACGACCACATATATAAAACTGACAAAAAATGGGTAAATTTCACTCGTAAAGAATTCCACTATGTACAATAAACAAACAATCTATATATGTATATAATTCTGGTAACAACTTTATTCAATATTCTACAAACTGTATTTTTTTTTTAATTTTTAAATTTTTTTATTAACTCATTATTATTATTATTATTATTATTTATTTTACTTAACGTTATTTACGTAGTCTACAAAAAATAAATTAAGCCCTTTATTAGTTGCCTCCATAAAAAAAAAGGTTTGCCATATAGGATTCCTTCTTATAATCTCCCTAGGGCTTGAATTATTGCAACATCTCTAACACTTCTTTGACAAACCTTTGTCATCAGCCAATCGAAAGCTTAAGATACCCATCAATCGTTTATAATAATTGCGTAATTAATATCACTAATAACAATTATCATAAGTAGATTACTATACATAGTAGAATTGTGTGAAATTTTTATTTGATTTAGTCTTAATAAAAGGCATCATACATAAAATGTAAAAGACAGCTTTCCACCCATTTTACTTTAATGAAACTGCTAAAAAGTGTTCAAACATATTTATTATATTCTTTAATAGAGTATTTCGTACTAAAATATGTATAACGTTATCTTTTTTATATACTAAAGTCTTAAACGTGAGGTATAGAATACCTACCTACTTACATATAATTGTGAAAAACATCACGTTCCATCCATTTTAGTTCTATAAATCTACTAAAAATTGTTTAAAACAAATTTATTCTATTGTTTCAAACAGAGATTTTTGTTCTAAAATTAGTGAAACGTTGTTTCTTACGTTATATTAATTAAATGATGGCAGTCCATTTTTATTTAGAAGTCCGTGGCTATATCACACAAAAAAATCTCAGATGGCTTTGAAACAAGAAACAATTGTCGTGTTCGCCAACATAGCAAAACTGAGGCCGCAAGTTGCATTCTACCGACGATTAAATGGGGTGTTTTTGATTTTTTGTCGATATTAGTCAAGTTTCAAAAATTTAGCCATGGTCACCAGTGGTAGCCAATATCTTCATGGAAGCTTTTGAGGAGGAAGCCTTAGAGTCGTCTCCATCAAAGCCAAAATCATGGTTCAGATATATAGACGACACTTTTGCAATATGCCCGCATGGTCCAGAAAACCTCCCTGGGTTCCTTGATCATCTGAATCAACAACATGTTAATATAAAATTTACAATAGAAATAGAATCAGAGAGCACGATTCCCTTTCTAGATCTCGTTGTACACAGAAAACGGGATGGTTCCTTAGGACACTCTGTATATAGAAAACGAACGCATATGAAGAGGTACCTAAATGCAAATTTCCATCATCCAGCAGAAAAGCAATCAGTTATTAATTCATTGGTTTACAGAGCCCTCGCGATTTGTGACCAAAATTCTTTACAATAGGACACAGAAAAACTGCTGCAAGCTTTAAAAGGGAATGAGAATATTAGACTGTCAATTAGAAAATATAATCTTATTCCACGAAATGATACTAAGGAATTACCAATAGGAAGTGTAGTTCCTCAATTTAGTCACAGAGCCACAGACCAGATTGCAAGGTTACTTCGCCGGTCCAACATACCTACAGGGTGGTCTACTTAAGATGCTCCTATAGTTTATCTCAATAAATAAGACACTGAGAAAAAAAAGTTAAATACAAAAAGTATTCGACCCTAAGTATATTTTTTATTTATAATATTTTTATGTATACAGGGTGTTCCATTGTGCCAGGACAGTAACCAACTTTTTTCTTTTTAATGAAATGATATAAATATTTTTAGAAATTCTAATTCTACGCTCGATTTTAAGTATTTTTTGTCATTATAGCATACGAAATTTTAAGCAGTTTTTGAGAAAAATTAACTTTTCTATTTTTTTTCGGAAAAACAGGTTTTTGGAAAAATGTGATTTTTTCAAAACTGAAGACTAAAATTGTGAGTTTTGGTTATGGATACATGGGAGTGGTTAATATTTAATACTCTTACCTATCAAGAGCGAAAATCCATTATACAGGGTGGTCACAAATGACCATAAAAAAATATGTTTTTGTAACTAAAAAACTTACTTTTTTAAAAATGTAACACCCTGTATTTAGCACTTTTATGGTGTATAGGATTTAATTCTGCATTCATTCTATATACATAGTTTATATTCCAAAAATTAGTAGTTTAGAAGTTATGACCAATTTTCTATAATAATTCGGGTATTTTTGTTAAAAATTTAACTAAACCTAAATAATATCCTATTCTAAGTTTTTTTTAACATTATAATTAAATTTAACATTAAATCAACAAGTAATGCAAGAAAGAAGGTAACTAATTACTTATTACAAAACATTTTCGACATAACCCCAGTCTTTGGCAATACAAGTAGTATACATGGTTTCAATTCTCGCAATAGCATTTCTAACCGCGTCTGTAGCATTGCCTAATTCTCCTTTTAAAATCTTGAACAGTATTACATCTATTTTTATACACCTCGTTTTTTAGGTTACCCTATAAAAAAATCCGGGGGTGTTAAGTCGCGGCTTCTCGCTGGCCAATCTATGGTCCCGTACCGACCAATCCAAAATGGAAACCGTTTATTCAAACAATTTCTAACAGGCTATACAGTGTGATATGGCGCACTATCTTGTTGATAAACAAGCCCTTCTTTAATATCATTCGGCAGATCGTCAATTAACAGAAATATTTCGTTCTCCAAGAAATTTAAATACCTCTCACCATTCAGAACAAAGTCATAAAATACTAAACCTATTATTCGATCACGGATAATACCACACCACACAAACACTTCTCCGACCCTGTTTTTTCATTTCTTTTACACGATGTTCATTTGAGTTACACCAGTAATGAGTATTTTTTCGATTGAACATGCTGACGGTATTGAAAATTGCCTCATCGGTAAATAAAATATTTTTAGAAATGTCAGTTTCAAAATGGTGGTTCATCATGAGAGAACAATAAAAAAGCCTTGTTTGAAAGTCCTGTTGGGATAATTCCTGAACTGGTAAAAATTTGAACGGATGGTAGTTATTATCAGTTAAAGTCCTTTGAACTAGTCTTACTAATTCCCGGTAGATCTCGGGATGCATCTCTTTGCGAATTTTCGTTGTTTTCTTCAAAATACAGGAGAATTTCTAATTGCTTTTCTTCTGTTAGGACAATTTTTGGGCGCCGTTTTTGTTTAATGATTACCACTTCACGTTCAAGATCACGAACAATTCGTGAAAAAATGTTTCGTGGGTACCCGTCTTGCAGGATACAACAACCGATACTCCCGCAGGGCTAATGCTGGACTCTTATTATTTCTTATGTAACATTCATGAAGATTTAAACGCTCTTGGACACTGTATAATTGTGTAACTGTAAATCCTTTAAAAAGAGAGGCAACTAAATGTCAAATAAAAACTGTGGATTTATTGGTGTCCAGGCAACAATTTTACTAGTTTTGTTTTTCCATGGATATCTTGTAAAATTAAGACGCGTTTAGAAATGCTATTATTGCGAAAATTAAAACCGTAACCTTAATATTATACTACTTGTATTGCCAAAGACGGGAGTTATGTCGAAAATCTTTTGTAATAAGTAATTAGTTACTTTCTTTCTTGCATTACTTGTTGATTTAATGGTTAACTTAATTATAATGTTAAAAAAAAAACTTAGAATAAGATATTATTTAGGTTTAGTTAGATTTTTAACAAAAATACCTGAATTATTAAAAAAAATTGGTCATAACTTCTAAACTACTAATTTTTGGAATATAAACTATACATATGGAATGATGCAGAATTAAATCCTAAACACAATAAATACTGCTAAATACAGGGTGTTCTATTTAAAAAAATTAAGTTTTTTTAGTTACAAACACATTTTTTTTGATGGTCATTTGTGACCACCCTGTATAATGGATTTTCGCTCTTGATAGGTCAGAGTATTAAATATTAACAATTCCTATGGATCCATAACCAGAATTCACAATTTTAGTCTTCAAGTGCGAAAAAATCACATTTTTCCAAAAACCCGTTTTTCCGAAAAAAATTAGAAAAGTTAATTTTTCTCAAAAACTCGTATGCTATGATGACAAAAAATACTCAAAATCGAGCGTAGAATTAGAATTTCTAAAAATATTCATACCGTTTCATTAAAAAGAAAAAAGTTGGTTACTGTCCTGGCACAATGGAACACCCTGTATACATAAACATATCATAAACAAAAAATATGCTTAGGGTCAAATACTTTTTGTATTTAACTTTTTCTTCTCAGTGTCTTATTTATTGAGATAAAGTATAGGAGCATCTTAAGTTGACCACCCTGTACAATCTTCAACACACAGACAATTAGACAGTGTTTGCGATCGCCAAAGGATATTATTCCTTTCGAAACGGAAGGATTATATGCAATTCCTTGTTCCTGTGGTGATGTCTATATTGGAGAAACTATCGACTGAGCATAAGAAACATGAATGATCCATCAAGAAAAAAATTGTACAATCTGCTCCATCTGTACACCGACATTCTACTTGGACATGTCATAAATGTTAAAGAAACCAAAGCTTTTGCATCTCGGGATTCTATAAACGAAAAATTAGTGAATGTATTGAAATTTATAAGCAACCTAACAATTTTAATAGAAATATGGGCTTCAGTCTACATCAAACGTTATTATACAGGATATTCGATCTAGAAATTAAAAGTTATAAGTAAATTTTGGATTGATCTGATTATTATCCATCCTAGCAATATCCAAATATTCAGATACACATTCCCAATGTACTATCAACTATAGAATATGGGGTAAAGATATTAAAAAAACTCATTTTTGTCATATATTATCTGAAATCGTTGTATTTAGTATCTGTCACGGTGATTTTATTGTTGTGAACCGTATTGTTAATTTGTGATCTTTTATTACTTGGTTTGATGCTGCACTGGTATCAAACATCATGTTATCTCAATTGCGAATATATCATTTTGTAGATTTTATACTAAAATATCATGTAAATTCCTAAATCAGTTTCACTGTAACCATGTCTTCGCTAATGGGTCCAGTAATAAATTTGTGGTTTTCTTAACCAAGCCCCAGATTCTTTTTCTTTTCACGTAGGATTAAAACATTTCTATAAAAACTCGTAAATTACCACAAAGCTATAGGAGCATTGTATAGTTAAGCATAGATACCATTTACCATTAACAGCATAATAAAAATAAAAGTTACTTAATTTCCGGCAAAACTTGACCATTGAGCCTCTCAACGCGTAGATTTTTACTACATTATAAGGCAATGAACTTGTAACGTAACAGCGTGACACACTAAATTGTTATTTCATTTTAATTAGATAGAAAAAAATTAATTAATGGATGAAACCTGTTTCTTTTAAGGTCTTGTACGTTATTGTTTAAAACATGCGGTTGACTAGAGCCGATATCTAACGTCACGAAACCTGTTCATTTTAAATCTAGTTTGCTAATTTTTATTTATGCCAAAAAATATTTTATTAGGAACTTGGTCAAAAATGAGAAGTAACAAAACAATTTTGAACATACAAAAATTATTTAAAGTACAAGATAACTTCGTTAAAACAGTGCAATGCTAAGAAAATAAAAAATATTTTTGCTATGGTTTCATTTATTGGGTATCTTTAGTCTCAACCTCAACCTACGTATTGGCTTTTTGAATTTTAAGATTTGTAAATCTAGACTAAGTTAAAAAGGTTCTATATTTTTAAAAATCAGTACATTTTCTTCAAAGTGCGGGACACGAAAGAAAACCGGGCGGACCTTAAAAGAAAAGTTCATAGTTTTAAGCAAGCGGAAAAGTAAAATTTGTGTACGCAAATAAAATTTACGTTATTTTATTAGTTGTAATAGTTTGCCGCTTCATCTATAAAGTGCGCCAGCTAAGCTGTACGGAAAATTAATCGAGGATTTAGTGAATCTCGCACTGGTTCACTTATAATTGGGATGTGCCTAGAGTCTCCATGCACTTGCCGCTAGAAGGTTTTAGCTATTTCCAGTGGCGCCTATACATTCGAACATGCTTTTCGTTTCTATATAAATGCGTTGCGTTGAATTTAAATTATTATTTCGAAGTAACGATGGCGAGCAAAAGAGGAAAAACAATTCGAAGCGGTGCACGTGAAGTTATTGCGAGCGTTATAGAGGCCTGTACTAGAAAAGCTAAAAATAATAGTTTGACTATTCCGATTCAAAATCGAACAGAACGCGCTGCATTTTACACTGGTGTTTCGGAAAGTAGTGTAAGAAAAATGCAAAGAGAACATAATGATCGCTCATGTTCTACTTCACCTTTAAAATCTCCTGGTAAAAAAGACCCCGATTATCATACAAAGATAAAATTGACGATGGCGATTTTCAAGTAATTCGACGAACAATAGAGGATTTTTATATAAACTTGAAGAAGGTTCCGACCTGCAAATCCCTACTTCGTTCTGTAAAGAACAAAATAGATTTTCCGTACGGGTATAAAACCTTAAATCGGCTTTTACGATCAAATTGTTTTGTTTGGCGCAAGTGCCAAAGTAAACGACAATTGCTAATTGAGAGACCAAATATTTTGTACAGGGGGCGTCATTGTGAAGTACTATACAGAAATGCGTGCTAATGTTAAAAAGGGGTGATTCTTGGACCTTTTTAGAAAAAAGTTTAATATGAACCTAAAAGTCTTAACTTTGGGGATACAGGGTTTTAAAAAAACATATTTTTTTTTAATCTTAATTCTGATGCTTTTATAGATAAATAACTGAATGAAATTTGATACACGTCTTTTATGCATAAAAGGGCATTTTTTGTTAACAATCAATTTTTGAAATTTCTACCAGTGGCGTGCTTATGTAATTAACCTGGCTACATCCGTCTGCTCCTTAATGCATAGAAGACGTGTATCAAATTTCATGCAGTTATCTACAATAGCATCAGATGTTTTTTTTTTAAACTTTACCATCCTGTATCTCAAAAGTTGAAACTTTTAGGACATAAAAACACCCCCTTTAACATCAGCATGCGAGTAGGAAACGCCCTGTATAGTACTTCATATAATAGCTAAAAGTGGTACAGATAAGGAACCAAAAATCATTAGTTATTACTATTTAACCCTAAGACTGAAGACGTGACGATTTTTTTCTAGTTGACAAGATCGTTTTCTTAATTTTTTTAAAAATAATTTTAAAAATCTAGAAATTTGGTTGTTACAAAATTTGCTAAAGCTTAGAAATGTGGATTTTATTATTAATTTAAGGTTTCTTTGTATAACACAGAAAAAACTAGGTGCCCGTTTTAGCCTCTTTTTGGTATTTTTGAGTTTTATTCAAATCATAATTAAGTAAAGTGAGTAGGAATTAGATTAGGTTTTGTTAAAACTAATCACAACTTTTTTGTTTTTAAACAGTTTTTAATGAAACCAAAAAGACCTAAAAATTGTAAAATCTGGCTGGCAATATTTCTTGTAAGTATTCCTATCAGTTCAGTGTTTTATAAGATGGCAAATTCTGAAAGTTCTGCATGGTCTAAAACCTAAAACGCAGCCATCTGATATCATCGAATTTTCCCAATAATACACAGGGTATGTCAAAAAATGGGAATTTTTCTCAAGAGTAAAATACCTCTTTTTGACAATATTTGAGCATAATTTTTAATTTTATTTAATCTTGTTTCATAATAATTTTCGACATTGTTAAAAAATTAAGGTGATCTACTCATGAAAAAAATTCATATTTTTTGACAAACCCTGTACACGATTAGGAAATTTCGATATCTAATGGTTGCGTTTTCGATTTTAGACCATACAGAATTGTGTATAAATAATATCTGTATTGTGTAACATTAATAATAAAAAAAGTTTCCCATGTGCTGCGAACTTCAGTAGAGACACAGTATAAAAAGTTCTTATGAACATTTGTAACAATAATCCTTATTCCGTAAATTAGTTCTTGACCTTTTTGACTACAATATAATCTTTTATCGCTTGTTAAATAAACGAAAAATATTTTATTTATAGATTTTTGTAATTTGTTTATTTTATTTAATTAACAGTATTAAGTTAATTTTTCAACACCCTATATAATGATTTGATTGTATATAGTGCGTTGTTAAATTTCAATAAAAGTTATAAGCCATGTTTTTCTCACTTTAAACAAAATTACTTTGTATAACCCCTGTATATTGTAGCGTTATTCGATTTAAATACAAACCTACATAGTAAACAAAAAATATATCGTTAAAAAATAAGTGTACACTGTTTAATTTCTATGATTTCTTTAATAATTTTAGCCATCTTTAAAGGAAATTGCTTAGTCTGATTTTGATACACCCTGTAAAAATGCTTCTGGAGTTTACCATAGCTCGCCATTTTATGTATTATAACTTGTCTTCTAATATTAAATAAATTTTGTCTGGTTTCCTTTGCTGCGGATTATATCAATAATATTTTAGAACATTGGATGTGAACGGCGTCATGTTGAAGTCCCACAAAAATTTTGCAAGTGTATCTCTATGTCACATCTGATTTTTGCTCAAAAATTAAAGCCAATCAAATAACAAGGTTTTTTTAAGTTGAATTTTTAATAAATTTCTTCACTTAATCGCCATTTTCTTCCGCCATTTTGAATTCGTACTACAATTTTACCAGTTTATCTTTATATCACACTTAATTCCAGCACAAAATTCTCTAATTTTTTCATTCTGTTTTTTCAAATATTTTATTAGTCCGCCATCGTGTTTTGCCATCTTGGACTCGTACCAGAATGTTAGAAAATCATTCATTTATTGTGCAAAAATTTGAAGTAAATTGAATAATTACTTTTCTAGTAATCATTTTTTAATATTTCACTAGGCCGCCATTTTGTTCTATCATTTAATTCTTAAGAACATGTTTTCTAAACTATGCCGCGAACTGACAGAAAGACCGACAGATATACCGAAGGAGTTAACGAAATATGTCATCTAGGGACCCTAAAACGTGAAAATCTATAAAATCCTGGAAGGGTGAATTTTCATGATTACAAACATTTTATTTGGCCGTCATTTTGTTCAGCCATATTGGATATTTACCAAAATGTCGCTATTTCATCCCCAAATGATCCTTAATTTTTTAACAAAACTTGAAGTTAATCATAGTAAAGATCTTTTTTAGCTAAGTCGAGAACAGGCGGACAGAAATACAGACAAACAGACCAACACCTAGTTATTATTTATATTATAATGACTTTTACTTGGTAAACAAAATTCGACAAGAAATACATGTTATAAAGAGACAAAATTTGGGTACGGTCCGTGAAATATATTTTCTTTTTTAATTTATGTTTAATTTCAGCGCTTCTACAAGCATTTAAGGAAAAAGGTCTTGTTAAAATGTGTGTCCTGAGTCCTGACGTAGCATCAGCAAAGCCCAATTCTTAAAAACGAAAAATTTTCCAAACTCTATTTACCCAATTCCTTTACTTAGGACACAAACCAATTTAAGTCCGTCTTGTAGTAATAATATTGAGCATTTGAACTGCCTAACTGATTTCGTCTTATCTGATTTCGTCCTATCAGGTATAGGGTATTTGAGAAAAAATAAAAGTGTGAATCTGGTAAATGTTTTGGTAATTTCTTATTCTACGATATTTGCACTTCAACAATTCGCATCGTTCTTTAAACAACATACACAATACATATTTTAATTATATCTTTTAAATTTCTGGGGTATATTTGAACCTTTTCCTAAAACATAGGGCTAGTTTTTTGATTTCATTATTTCGTTATAGGGTTCGCTGGCTTTTTTATTCAAGCTCAAAGCTTAATCTACTATTTGGGACCACCTGTATACCATAATAGCATATGTATAAATATTTAGAATCGTCCGGCCCAGTTTGACCGGTTCAGATGTTAAACCTGTAACAATAACCCTTCCTTGATGTGCAGTCAGTTAAAAATGGCAGCAGGTTAATTACAGTTTTATTGATCTCAAAATCATATAATTTTATTCAAGATTTATTTGGTATGTCATGCAGAAAACTGCATTGCTAGTGAGATTTCTCGTATCTTGTTCTGGAGAGAAAAAATAATTAATCGTAACTTGTAATTAACGCGATAATCATAGTTCTTATAAAACCAGCTCAAGTGAGATATAGCAAGAGACTTTCATGTCTTCGAACCAGTTTTTTAATAATCTTTTCAAGGAGGTATGTACTATATTACCGAGTATATTATCATCATTTAAACAGGTGCAGAGGCACAGTTTCATTGAAAATGGGACAAGTTCTTGTTTTAATTAATTTGATTAAAATTAAAATGATGTTATATTGAGTTTCGATGTTTTAGTCATATTTAGGTTTACTTATTTTCCCATAGTATTAGTCTGTCTAGTTTTGCTGTATCATTTTTACATATAGAATAATAAAATGGGGAATTCCGTCCGGTGTGGCTGCATTTCGGGGTCGTCCACAGGCGTAGGTAAACTTTGTTTATAGAAATCATAATTAAGATGTTTTAAATACCTGTCCTTTTGCCCTGTTCGTTTGCATACCTAATGAGGTTTTATTACTCTACAGATTGCATTTTACTCAATGCATACCTAACAGGCTAGTACTGAATGGAGGCACCTGCCTGTAATTAAGCACAGATTATAAATACTTCTTAATTGTGTTTTAAAGTTGTTACTGTTTGCTGTGACGCCATACTGTTATCAGTTTTATAAGAAAATTAATAAAATGGCAACATTTCAAAATATGGACCTTGGCGGGAATTTACATATTTAAAGTTTGCGTTTTCGCCTATTAAAAACATAAAAAATTTCAAGACAATCGCGCTTCATATAGCTACAATACTAGAAACAAAACTTTACTGCTACCTAGTGCACATAAATCCACATTTTTTCAAAAAATTTAATGTATAATGCCTGCAGATTTTTTAACCTCAGATCTCTTTGAGGCAAACTAAAGAAGTATCATCATTGAACATTAACAAGACAAGAAGGAGCACAGTCCGTCGGAACTTTTTTGTTGTGCTTTCAATAACGCGCCGACGAATCCGAGAAATTCAAACAGCTGTGAAGGTGCCGCGTTTTTAAGAGGTTGATGCAAAACGCTGGCGATTAAAACGAATAAACGTTAACTTACCGGGGAGTTTTAAAAAAATCTCACATACTATTGTGACCTATTTTCCATTACATGTATTAAAAGAAAAAAGGGAAAATATTTGTAATCGTGAAAAAAAACACTTTCTCTGGTTTTACATATTTTCAGGTTTTAGCATCCCTCGCTTAAAAGTTGCTCATCAGATCGACTTTTATTCAAGGAAAAAATTAAGGGTTATATGGAGATGATCTGCTAATATTTTGATAAAAATTCAATATGCCAGAACAAGATGGTGGAATAGTGAAACGTTAAAAAAACTATTATTAAAACACTATTTATTCAATTTCCTCAAATTATACACAAACATCAAGAATTACACACCTAGAAAAGAGTCCTTAGACTGAGGGAATTGAAGTCAATCCAAGAGCAAATTGACTTTCATATGTGGCAAATAAATATTACTTTGTGGGGAGACAAGTATTTCTTCACCTTAATGGATTCAAAGCAAAAAAAAATGGTCTAAAATTGATCAATTCAATAACTTCGATCCAATTTTCCTTGACATCATTTCAAGAACAGAATCACGTCAATAAGAAGTAGTCCGATTCTTGATTTAAGACCAAAACTTTTGAAATAATAGATCGGAGATCTTGAATTGAGGTGACAAGTTTCTTAGTTTTAGATACTATGTTCTTTACTTGAGACATTTATTTCTTCACTTGAGAAAGCTGCTTTTCAATCCGAGATAAGCAGTTTCGTATCCAGAAAATATTCTATTTTTGTTTCTTTACAAGAAAGCTCCTTTTGTTTGTTACGTGAATATTTTATTGTTGTTCTAAATATTAGTATTTCAAATTGAGAGGATACGGTTACCTATCTGAAAGCGACTTGCTTTGATTTGACACTATGATATCTCGATATAAGATCTTTTTTTTCTCAACCCATGGAACTCACGTTCTCTTAGCAAGATAAACATATTGAGAATATATTTCCTCATTTCAAGTATAAGTTAAAGTTATTTGAAATTAAAAACATTCGTATAGAAGATGAAACCTTTATTCTACAAATAAAACATTTCAATTCATGCATGGCAAGAAAAATACAGCATGCATAGAAACATATTTTTTGGTCATTTATAAATATCGTAGCAGAAACAAAGAGTTTTTTCTACGAAATACAAATAGTAATTTAAATTCTCAACATACATGTAATTAAAGGCTATATTTATGCACTTAGTAGCACCATGGAGATCCAAATAAAGCATAATATTTATAATGAGAATACAAATTAAAATCAACTTCCAATTAGTGATAAGCATGGTTACAATTATCTAATGGATGCTATTAAACACACAAATTTAAATTTGGCAAACTTACAATGGATATTCAAAAGACTTAAAATTTGCATCTTATACATACTGAGAAAATATAAATAAAACTAATCAGCAAATTACCTGTGATTATTGTTTATTAATTCTCGGAAAAACTGCCAATTCACAACGAGTTCATAATAGTCTTTTTGGCTCGTCGATTCAATTGAATAGACAAAGATGGGCGGCATAACGTGTCGGATTTCTACGTACCACTTTCGTAAATTGAAAGTATTCATCCTCGAAATAAAATAACATTTTTTTCAGAATACACATGTTCGAGTTAGAAAACAAAGAATTTCTTTCCGAAGTCGCCCGATCTCGAAATGATATTGCGGGTTCTCAGTTTAAAAACCCTGGCTTTTTGATATGTAGGTACTACGTACTTGCCGTTAAAAGTTTCATTATGAAAACATATTATGAGATAGTTTAAATCCCAACCTGAACTTCTCATGTTCCTATGTCACGAAAAAATATTTTGAAATAAATACTTTCTTTATAAGGAATGGAATTATTATTATTACTATATTAAATTAATTGCTCGGTGTTTTTAGATCATGAGATCTTTTTTATGTGGGTAGGAATGAACTGGTAACATTTTGGTATGAATAAAAGATAGCAAAACAAAACGGTGGCCTAATAAAATATTTAAAAAATCGGCCTGAAAAAACTACTTAGATTAATTTTAAATGTTGTGCGAGCATTAATTGCGATATAGAGATAAACCGGCAAAGTTGTGGCAGGAATTCAAGACGATGGAACAAAATGGCGGCCAATATATATTTTTTTAAATCGACTTAATTATCGATTTGACTTTAAATTTTGCAGAAAATTAGATGTGATATAGGGATATACCTCGGGATAACGTGGCATGACGTAACAAAATGGCGGTATTTGTCAATGTAAAAAGTACTTATTGAATTTATTTTTAATTATGGCCAAAAATGAAGTGTGACATAGGTAGAAACTAGTAAAATATTGGTAGGAATCCGATATGGCACCCAATAAAAATGTTTAAAAGATATTAATCACTATATATACTGAAATAAATTGAGTCACTCTTCACTATGCATAATAAAAGATTCATAACGAGTAAAGAAACTTTTCCCATTGTTTAATAGATAGTCAATATTGTAAACATACAGCATTGCCGTCTGTACCTGAAAGTTTTATATAGTCTCCTGAAACATTTTTAAAGAACTATTTTTTGTTATTATTGGTACTTTTTATATTCTTCAAGCATATCAGCAGTTACATTAAGCAAAACTTTATTAATATCTTGGATAGAATTTGCACCTTCAACCTCATTAAGATATTTTTGAGGAAATAATTTTTTGAATGGCTTACAAAATTCTATTGGAAATAAATTTCTCGAAATTCCGCCACAATTTCTTATCAGGCCCAAAAAAAATCTAGGCAATCCTGATTAAAGTTTGTTCTTAAAAGAAATGAATAATTTTTGCGTCTTAAAGTTTCCCATAAAGATAGACAAGAGTTAATCGTAATTTTCCAGCTATTTACGAAGCACAAAACAATTGGTAAATGCTTATTTTCATTAAAAAAAAAATAAAGAACTAGTCTCACGGCGCGCGCCTCAAATATAAAGACAATTGGTATATATTAATGTTCGGTGGTATATTTCAATACTTTAATCTACGACGGACAACCGGTTTATGCATCTCGCCCGGCAGCGACTTCGAGTGATCGAAAAAGCATAGCATCCGATATTCGAGTGAGACAGGCATAACAAGGGGAGGAGCTTCAAGTGCTCCTTCTTGTCTTGTTAATGTTCGGTGGTATCATGTAGAGGGTAACTTTTATTTTGTTCAAGAGTTCTTAGGTTAGTTTTTTTTTCATTTTGAGCGTACCTAGTACAGCTAATTTTCGCATTTTTCCTTTTCTAGTCAAATTTCATGTACCTTGTTCATGTAACTTTTTTGACGATGTACTTTTATCAGTATATTTAGCTTAATCTTGACGTTTTCTTCAATTACCGATGGTATATTTTTTATATACGTCTATTTAATTAGTGAAATAAAATTCACTCAGTCGAAAAGATGTTTTAATAATTCTTCACTATCAGTAAGTGAAAATTTTATTATTTTAAATGTATAGTGTTATTGATTATAAATGTCACCCCCTCTAACATCTTTATTTTTAAAGATAGAATGCTCACTTTTTTACTGAATTATAAAGAATCTTCTGAATCTTTTTATTGACAATAATAATATGATACAGGGTGTTTTACGAAGACACACCGAATCAAACGTATATATTTTTTAAATTAAACACCCTGTATATTATCGAAAATTTAGATTCTACTCGTAAAACCAATAATTTTGTGTATTTAAAATTTTCACCAATCTTCAACTATTTTCGAGATAATTGCAGTTGAAAAATGAAAATTTGAGATTTCGAAGTGCTGTCAAATTTGAAAGGATCAAATTAGAATAAAACGGTGTGCATTTTCTTATCTTAGTTTTTGAAACTCTATTTAATGATACTAATGCCCGATCAAACGGAGAATATCAGTTTTTGACAGTTCCAGAAAAAATCTAATATTTAACAATAATCTTGAAACTAGTATCAATAGCTTTTAACCAACCAACCTTAATTACAACAGCAAAATAGTTAAAGACGATTAAAAATGTAGGGAATAGTCTGAATTTTTTTATGGACAATATAAACAGAGCACCCAATTAAATTTTTTTTAAAGAACATCCTGTATATTATGGAATATTTAGATTTTTCTTGTAAAACTAAATTTTTTTTGTATCGAAAATTTTTCCGTATCTTCAACTGTTTTCGAGATAATGGAAGTTAAATTAAAATTTGGGACTTTGAAGGGCTGTCAAATCAATTTTCCAAAACCTATATTCTTATATTATTGCCGGATTCTAAATAAAATTTTACCATACTTCATGTAACATATCGCATGCCTAAATCCAAATATGTAACCTATAATATATTTTGTCTCAGTTGGCCATAATGTTAAATAAACAGATACTTGTATAAATAGTAGGCTTTGACATTATTGAATCAAATTTGCTAATGTGAGCATCAGAATTGAGCAAAATGAGGGGCATGTGGAACATAAAATTCAATACTCTAGTTTTTATTAAATATTGTCCTAGGCAGCGTAAAAGTAACTGTTGTTCATGTTGCTCATTTATTTTTCGGATTTCATTTTTGATTTATTTAAAATTGGCCAAACTAAATATAATATAATTATTTTTTTAGGGATGAGATGTATCTCTAATTTTTAAAAATAAACTTTTAACAACTCTATCCGATGATCAGTGTTTTCATAACTCCGCAATTCGAGGTTTGATTTCTCTGTTTTCAATTTCAGTTATTTGTAAACAATACAAAAATCCTCATAACTCTACTACATTAATTTTTTGTAAATATAACATGCTGAAATTACTTATAATAAGCTACTATCTGCCCAGGGCAATGATAGTTTTTGAAAAGTTAAGGTAAAAAAGTGCGCGTCATTTTTAATCATCTTTTGGTTGGTAAAAAGCTAGTTTCAAGATTATTGCGAAATTAAAGATTTTTTCAGGAACTGTCAAAAATTGATATTCTCCGTATGATCGGGCATTAGTGTCATTAAATAGAGTTTCAAAAAGTAAGATAAAAAGGTGCACACTGTTTGACTCTGATTTGATCCTTTCAAATTTGACAGCACTTCGAAATCAAAATTTTCATTTTTCAACTGCCATTATCTCGAAAACAGTTAAAGATAAACAAAAATTTTAAAATCACAAAATTATTAGTTTTACGCGTAGAATCTACATTTTTGAAAATATACAGGGTGTTTCATTTAAAAAAATAAAAGGTTCATTCGGTGAGTCTTTGTGAAACACTCTGCATCATATTTATATTGTCAATAAAAAATTTAGACGATTCTCTTCAATACAGCAAAAAAAATTACCTTTTTATCTTTAAAAATAAAGATGTTATAACCAATAACCCTAAACACGATTTCATAAAACACGATTACCCTAGTTTCACTGTACAGGGTGTCCGGATTTGGTTGTAAAAGCAGGGTATCTCGCTTATTTTTAAAGATAGAACCTTGCGGTTTTCACGAACCTGAGCTAATTTTTTGTGAAACTCATGAAGCCGTAAACAAAATTTTCATAGCCTTCTTCGTTTATGAGATACAGGGCGCAATAGAAAATTTTGCATTTTGGGACCCCCCTCGTATCTCGGTTATCCTTTAACTTAACGCAAAAATTGCTGCTTATGCAGTTTTTTACGTTGGATCCAGTGGCGTAGTCTTATTTTTCATTTGAGTTGTTATTTTTTAGATATGACCAAAGTTGTGTTTTTTTAAATGGGACACCCTGTATATTTGTCCAGAAATTGATTTGTCCTTTTAGAAGCTTCTCAAAAATATATAATAGTATGGGTCTATTTTAATAAACAACAACAAAAATCCAAATTTTTATAATTATCATCCCAAATTTTGCAGTAGGCCATGCTAAACAATGCTGCCTTTTATTTAAAGTAGTTAACAATATCTACATCCTAACAATAAATCAAAATAAATATGTAATTAAATCTATTATCAAAATATGTATTGATAATTTCGCACCAAAAAAGTACCACCTACCTAGATTTATGTAACACAAGAACAAAACAGTAATAAATTATTATGTAACAAGCCTTTCAGCAAAAATCAACTGTCGTATAAGAATTACAGTAACCAAGGAAATCAAAAGAACTGTTCAAACTGATTTGCATTTTGTTCTATGCATGCTTCGCACAATTTTCGTATTCGTTTTAGGGAATTAAGCAAAATAACGGGATAATTTTGTAAATAGCGAAAATTTTCTCTTATTACATTTTCTCAATCTTGGACATTATCATAGTGGTCTTTGTAAATTCTATTTTCCAGATATCCCCATAGAATGAAATCTAAAATCGACAAATATGGGGACCTAGGGGGCCCTCTTATAGGTCCATTTGTTTCGATCCATTGATTGGTAAAATTATTGTCCAGAAATAATCTCGTCATTCCAGAATTGTGTGCAGGAGCACCGTCCTGTTGAAAATAAATTTCGTTAGTTTGCGCTAGAGGAACATCGTCAAGTATTTCAGGTATAGCTGCCTCTAAAATTTCTATATAGCGATTGGCTGTTAGATTTCCCTCAAATATATAAAATTTTATATGTGTTCCTAATATGAAGCAGGACACATTTAGACCAAACCTGCCCTGCTGTCTTCTGGGAAATATTTGGTGTTGATTTTCCTGGGACCAGAATCTACTATTGTGCCTATTGAGTATACCAGAATTACTGAAATGTGCTTGGTCTGACCATATAACCTTCCTTTCAAAATCTCTAACCATATCGCATCTTTCTCGAAACCAATTGCAGATTGATAAATAATCCGTGATTAAGTAAATTCTTTTTTATCCGATAAAAAGTGGATATATTAGGTTGCCTCCTTTCTGGATATCTAAATAAAAATTAAGCAATAGTATTTCAACATACCTAAGAATTAACTATTGACCTGTTAAAATACATCTTAGAAGCCGCTTTAACATTTTCATTACTTAATATAAAACAAGCTGACATATCGTACTTTTCATAATGTTCGAAAGTTTGGTTTTCTTCCATAATAATACAAATATATTTTTATACAATAAATAAATACAAAAAACTAGCTCTATATTTTATATACGCGTACAAAATTGGGTAATGTCATTTGCTTCCAAGAAAACAAAAGAGAACGGCATCATTTTGCATGGCCTACTGCAAAATTTGGGATGATAATTATAAACATTAGGATTTTTGTTGTTATTTATTAAAATAGACCCATACTATTATATATTTTTGAGAAGCTTTTAAAAGGACAAATCAATTTCTGGACAAATATACAAGGTGTCCCATTTATAAAAACACAACTTTGGGTCATACCTAAAAAATAACAACTCAAATGAAAAATATGACTACGCCACTGAATCCAGCGTAAAAAACAGCATAAGCAGCAATTTTTTCCTTTGCGTTAAGTTAAAGGATAACCCAGAATGCAAAATTTTCTATTTCGCCCTGTATCTTATAAACGAAGAAGGCTATGAAAATTTTGTTTACGGCTTCATGAGTTTCACAAAAAATTAGCTCAGGTTCGTGAAAACCGCAAGGTTCTGTCTTTAAAAAAAAGCGAGATACCCTGCTTTTGCAACCAAATCCGGACACCCTGTACAAGGAATTGTTGAACGATGTTCTCGAATGACTGGAATTGGAAAGCGCCTTTGGGAAAACACAAGAGACTAATAATTGCACACATTGGAAGCAAGAATTGACATATAATATGATACATGTTTTATACTCAGAATTTTGTGCAGATTTCAAAAATAAAATAATCTACAGAGTGTTCAATTAAAAATAATAAAGATGGTAGCATTTCCGGTTAAACCGGAAACGGCAGTCAATTTTTTATAGGAAAAAAATCTTCCTCATAACCACCCATACACCACTTTCAAATTTGAAACTGATAACTTGTCATATAAAAAATCTTATTGGAACGTGGTTAACCGGGTATGCATTTATTCAACGAAGGTTCAGACCCAATCAGGGCGAAACTGTACCACTGTGAAAATCTCTTAACACAAAATTGAAGAGTTAGAATGTCGAAGAACGATGTTAAGGGCAAAGCTTTGAGTCTTCATTTTTTAAAGCACCTATCTAGTTGGTGGGAAGTCCTATATATTACTCATAAATACTGCAATGATACTTGGTACTTGGTTTTTCCTAGAATAAAATAAAATCTGAGATCATCGTCCATCCAAAGAACATTAATAAAATGAGTAACTTAATTTTTACCAGTTGTGTAAGGCGGATGAATTTGTCAAATCAATTTTAACAATACGTATGATCAATCACTGCATTTTAATGTTCCTAATGCATGTAATGAACAAGAAAATTAATTGTATTTGTTCTTTGTTAATAGTCAGGTTAATATAGTTATTTGTTTTTTAAATTTGTAAAGTTAATAAAACTAAAAAAAAAAAGAAATTTGCTTTTAATTTGATAATTTTGTATTCGTTACTCATTAGTGGCGCAGGATTATTTATTAGAGCCATATCATTATAAAGTAAACCAGCCTATTCTTAATGATTTCGCCTAGAGGGACTTCACATAGCAACCTTTACATAGAAAACTTCTTCGTAACAGATGATGATAATTCATGTGGAAAATCACAAGTGTATCCTCGGCATTGCCCAATAAGACACCTTTGTCTCCTCACAGGGATATTTTAAGAACTTCTTAGCAGATTTGCATTTCGTTTTAGACAGTTCCTTGTAAGTGATTTTTCTAATGAATGTTACATTGCTGCGACCCAATAGGCTAGCAGGGTTGGATTCAAAATATTTAGACTGGCTGATTTGTTTATGCTAACAGTTGCTACATTGGAAGTGTTAATTAGTATCTAAATTATTAAACTAAAACTATGTTTCGGAGATATACCCAGTATGTCCAAGATTTTGATTCTGACTGAATATTTAAACTATCTTCGGTGGTTTTTGATCATTAGGAAAAACTAGAAATATGCATTTTCAATTTTTCTCAGAAGCTTACCGAATATGACTGTGATCTTAGGAATATAAAATATAAAATAAATAAAATAAAAGTTCCAGCTCTCCCTGTTCCCGAGAGGCATTTACGAAGTTTCAAATTTCTTAGGGACGCCATATTCGGTTTTTGCATTTTTTGAAAGGGTTATTTTCCTTGAGCTCTAAAATCTAATTTTTTTTTTGTATACTAGGCATTGATTACGCCTGGTCGCCCTAATGAAACAAAAGAAATCTGCTTGTCATCATTCGCCTTCCATAAGTTACTTTTTTTAACACCTAAACCTTAGATCTACCTAAAAAATAATGATTAAGGAGACGCAGTTATCGCAGAAAATGTCAGGAATAACCCAAGAACAATGGTGAGGAAAATTATAGAACAAACAACAATTCCGAAATCTACTAAACATTCGGTTGTAAAACAACATCGCTTTCATCCATATAAACATCAGGATCTTCAGGGAAATGATTTTATCAGACGAACAACATTTTGCAGTGGCGTGCGGTGTAATTTTAAGAAAGGGAAGCAATTTTTGTAAACTTACCTATTTGTAATGTAATTCGATTCTTCGATCATTTTTTGCAAATTCGTCAATGACGTCATCATAAAAACGAAATTGCGTTCTACTGATGAACTTATGGCAGGTATTGATAATACTAATTCACATAATTTCGACACTTCGGTGTAGGCATCTTCCAGCTCTTTGTCTTTTAAAAATTGCATTAGTTCCTTAGGGTTATTTTTTCAGATCGCAGTAACACTCGGTCGAAGAACTGGCCATAATGAAGAAGAAGAGATTTAAACGCATCTTCTGGAAAAGTTTTTCCTTTAAATGCATCAAAATTGCAGAGCTCGAGGAATTTAAAATCATTTAAACCGTCAAATCTATAGTTTATTTGTTGCTGAATTTGATCGATTATTTCATAAAAGAGGCGTCTGTATGATGTTTGAACATCTCCTACCTTGTCTGTTCGAAGACGCTTGGCTTGTGGCTCTACATTTAACGTCATCGTTTTCTCCCAAAATAGATCAAAGTCATCTCTTTTTTGGCTTAACATGGACTTAAAATCATCCACTTTTTTTAGGCAAAAAGCAATATCATTTGATTTAGATTGTAATATATTAAAAACATTGTCCGAGAGTGGAAATATTTCTGAAAATATGTTCAACAAATAATTAAAATTAAAATCTCGTTTCAAACAGTCCAAAAACCCCCTCGAACTATTTATTGCTTCTGAGTCCCACGTTTTATTATTTTCTATGATATTCTCAAATACTTCAATCAGTGATTTACGATTTTAAGATACTGTTAACACAAGTTTTCCATTATAGTTCCAAATAGTAGGAGTAATACTTTACACTCTTTAATGTGACTGATGGACTGGGATAAAACTAAATTTAATTTAAGAGCAAAACAATGGACAAACACAGCACTCGGGAAAGTTTCTCGAACTTTAGCTTGCAGACACCCTAATTGTCCTGCCATCACTGCAGCTCCATAATAGCCTTGAGCAACTGATTTTTTTCTCTCCGTTAATTTCTTTAGTAACGTTATAAACTACGGTATATAATGCACCTGCTGTACGATTTTCGGACACATTCTTAAAACCTAAAAATCGCTCTTGAATACTTCCGTTTTAAGGCAGCGTATTACTATAGATAATTGGCTAAAATTAGTGATATCAGTTGTCTCGTCCAGAACAATAGCAATGAACCGCGACTTTTTCTTTGCAAATGCGCTTTGGACATAATGTGTTACCTCTTTATGGAAATTGTTTAAATCGGAAAAACCAGTTTTATTTCAGAGACCTTTTTCATTTTCAAAAAGTAAAGATGTCCAACAAAATAATTTACTTATATTTTCACACACTGTTAGCCATTTAAATTGTTCGTATTGTTTTTCCGGATAAAAATGTCTAATACAGTTTTTCTTAAATTTTTCATAGGCGGTTTTGCCCTTCCTTTAGAAATTATGTGAAGCTTATTAGGGAAGTTTAATGTTGAAAATCCCTTTATTATTAAGACACATACCACACATTCACACACACCCTTCTTACTAAATTCTCCAACATTTTCAACGCTATTACCAACAGCCGAAGTTGACGGTATTTGCATATCCACGTCCGTATTATTGTCTTCCATATCGCACCATGCACGACGCGACGTACGTATCACACAACACACGGATAGCCGTTCAAACAAAGAACCTACTTCAGCGATAGCTTCCGCCACCACTTAAAGCACGCGACTGAAATGCAAAAATTGCAAACAGCCGGTGGAAAGTTCAATAACCTCTGGCTCGATTCACAGGAAATCAAGCATACAGGACTTGGCTGCAGAGAAGCTAGCGGCCCGCATAGGTTCTATTCGATTTCTATTGTGGCTCGGTCGGAGTCAAGTCCGCATTTATTATGGGCTTGATAATTAAGATAATATTTTAGCATTTTTAGTATAAACTAAATTAATGGTTTCCTATTTCAAAAATTACATTTTAGAAGATGTTTTGTAATTTTTTTTTGGGGAAGCACTGCTTCCCTTGCTTCCATGGACTGCACGTCCCTGACATTTTGTAATTTTTTTATATACAAATGAAGATAAATAGCTGATTTTGAGAGAGAACAGACGAAACGCGATTTACAAACTGTGAAATATTCAACAAAAACAATACAGTACAAAAAACCTGCATAATTTAGATTTGGATTCAATTTGTGGTGTGGCATTATGAATAATTTGAATTAAATCCTTAGGTTACTAGTTTCTCAAATTAAAAAAACTTGAATTTTTATATTTTAGACAATATATATCCGCAGCTCTTGCAAGAACACATTATTTCACCAATTAGAAACATCATTCCCCTTAATTAATCTTGCAATACTTGGTTGCAGCAATATAGTTGTCTAGCTCACAATACTAGAGAGGCTACAGAGATTGTTTGAGATACTTTTGCCAATTAAACTATACCTAATATTCTTATTTCTATTCCTTGGTCTGCGCAGTCTCCAGACCTTATACCCTTCGATTTTTATTTATGTTAATATACAAAAAATGAGTTGTATGAATTTTTTTCAACTGAAAATTGCAAAAAATTGGAGCCAAGGATACAAGATGGTGTTCTTTATAAAATCATCTGAATATCTTAAGGAGAGTTACTTGTAGCCTTATGGAAAATAGGGGCAGATATGTATAATGCGTATTTAAATATTTCCTTATGAATTTTCAAACAACAGTATTGCTTAATTTAATTATTAATTCGATGTTAGAAAGTATGTCTTAACTGTCTATAGTTTCACTGTTCAGGAAAATAATGAACTCGATTTCTAATACATCATTTGAAAGCTCTTCAAATTTAAAAATTCAACAAGAGACTTGGAAGGGGAGATATGGACAATTGGCCTGATCGATCGCCGGATTTAAATCCTCTAGATTTTTGCATTTGAGATTTTCTTAAGACACAAGTTTATTCCTCTCCCGTCGAAAATGTTAATGAGCTGAGGAACCGAATTATAGCCGGCTGTGAGACAATAAGAAATACACTTGGAATATTTGCGCGAATACCACAATCAATGAGGCGAAAAGTTGAATCTTGTGCCACATCTGAGGGAGGTATTTTTAACATTTTTTGTAGCTTTACGCCTATTTAAAATTTGATTAGTATCATTTTCGGTTATTGTTCTGGTTTAATATTATTGTCTTAGATAGTTCTTGATAATGTATTAAAGAAATTAAAAATATACGTTTAAATGTTTTATTTTTTTGCATACAAACAGCGTCCTATACGAAAAAAAGGCAAGGGAGATTTTTTGTCACAAATTGAACGAAAAATATAAAAATGATTTTTAGTTTGAAATATCTCAGTGGCGTACCTTTTTTTTTTAAATTGAGCTATAACTACCTCTTAAAACCTACCAAATTTCATTGGCCTATCTCGACCGGTTTTAGAGCAATAAATACATCATCAGATTTTAACAAAAACTTTAACATCCCGTATCTCAGAAAACGAATCATTTGCGGACGTACGTTTATATAGCAAACTGCTATTATTTTTTCGTGCAGAATCACCCCCTGAAGTTTGTCGCACTTATTCACTAACACCCTGTATATACATCTATAGGAGTTTTCATTTTTTACATACAATAATATGGTGGAAATCGAATTACTTGGTGTCTTGTTCCCTTTGAAATTTTATCACAAACATATTGCTTTGAAAAATTGTAATTTTTTAAAACTTCTAACAATTGTTCAACATTATAAATATGTCACGTTCGCACAAAAAAAAAACTTGTACGTCCCTTTTCTACTCACTGAACTTGGTACTTTATGCACTTGGCTACTATGATAAGATGCATTATCCATGACAACGTTTCAAACTTCCTGGTATGATACAACAATATCAATATCATACAAACACAGTTTAAATTTCTCTCGTAGTACCAAAATGCATGAGGCTTCTAAAGAGCGCTTTCAAAACTTTATGGCTCTAGTACGATTAGGGCAAAATAGGGCGACACAATAGGGGAAAACAAGAACTGCCTTTTCGGGGACATAATGAAAGTTTAGAATCATTAAATCGCGGCAATTTTAAAAAGGTTTTTAAATGCTTAATTAAACGGAACATTACAAAATTTAGCAATACTTTTACAGGTCAGTCTAAAACAATACAAAATGAACTCATTTGTTGTATTCACGAATATTTAACAGATTTTATTAAAAATGGAGTCGATGATAGAGTGTTAGGGTTTTTTTTGTGTAATGACACAACAGATATAACAGAGCTTTCTCAATGTGCCATAGCTATTCGATACGTCAGCAAAGGTCGACTTTATGAAAGATTTTTGGTTTTCTTTGATGTTAGTGAAAATCGAACTGCATAATTTGTTAGAAAACGTTTTGGAGCCATATAATTTTAGGGAAAGTTTAGTGGCTCAGTGCTATGACGGTGCCAGTGTTATGTCTGGCGAGCTAAATGGGCTTCAAGCAAGGATAAAATCGTCTGCTCCCTTGGCTTGGTTTACCCACTGCTTTTCACATAGGCTAAACCTTGTGCTGCAGCAAGGCACCAAGCAAATCGACAAAAGTAGAATTTTTTTGTACTTTGTGCAGACACTACTGAACTTTATAATACACACTTCACACACACACTCACACACATGTCTATAAGGCCCAGATAAAAAAAGAGCCCAAGGGTTATTTAATGTTTTTGTTGCATCTCGTTATTATGACAGTGGCCAAATTACTTTCTTAGATCGAGAAAAATACTATACAGGTGTCCAGGTATACTCGCTACTCGCTGAGAACTTGGGAAAATCCCTCGACAAATGCCGACTATTCGTTATTCGGCACATATCGCATGTGTGGTCCATTTTAAGGCAACACATTACACAGAAAGCTCTGAATAGTTTCCTACGATCATGCATATGCAGAGATAATAAAGTGAACAAACTATTAACAATACTTTTGCAGTCACGAAGCTACAAAGCTTATCGTGCAATATGCAGGAACTTTATATATTATTACACAATTCACAATAACGACTACCATAAATAAGCAGTGCATATCTCCAACCTTCAATGTAAGATTTTCGCATAATTTAACAACAAACCTCTTGTTCACTTAAGGGGCTATCAAAATGAATTTAAATTCTCGAATCTGCTGCTGTACATAATAAAACACATGACTCCAAAATGACAAGTCGTTGTGGATTACCCACAGAAATTTCAGTAGTCTAGCCGACGAGACATATGTTCAAGCAAATACAAAATATGGTGGTTGACCTTGAAAAATACATCGTAGTTCAGTAAAAAGGTCATTATGTTTATAAAAACTAGAGCCCAGAGTTTTAAATAAATAAATAGGTACAATATAAAGTATTTTACCCCGAATACATTTAACACAGGACCTACAGGCTCAGTAAATAGCTCACTACACACGGTAAACAAATCTCACGCGCACCGTAAACCAAACGCCCGGCCACCGTAAACAAAACGGAAAGCTGAATGTGTTTATGCGGGAACTTCAATATTCAGCTGCAGTCATAGCGACTGTCTAATATGCAATAGAAACAAGTTTTTTCGACTAGATAATAAGAAGTTTTAGTTAACTGAATGTTTTATTATTATTTCACGAGATCCGAATACTGATGAGCTCGGAGAGACCTAGGTAGGCACTCTATAGTCGGCCTGTGTTTACCGAACAATGACCCGATATAAAGATTGAAGTTAGGGTGCTTATACATTTCAATAGATTCTCTAATTTTCGTTCTATGAAATCCCGAGACTGATGCAAGAACTTTGGATTATTTTACATTTTTGACATATCCAGTGGTATGTTGTACAGTTTGTTTCTTTGTAATATATCGTTCATGTTTTTAAACTTAGTCAATATCGATCATCCAGTTTCTCCAATATAAACATCACCACAGAAACAAGGAATTGGACAGGAAGAATGTCCTTTGGCGATCGCAAAGATTGTTCAATTTTCTTGTGTGTGTATTGAAGATTGTACGTATGTTGGACCTGGAAGTAACTTTGCAATCTTGTCTCTGGTTCCGTATGGAAGAACTACAGCTTATCGGTAACTTCATATTAGTTTTATTTCGTGGAGTAGGATTCTCATATTTTCTAACTGACCTAGTAAGATCCTCAGTGCAATATTCATTCATTCTTAAAACTTGAGTTAGATTCTCTGTTTCCCATTGTAAAGAATTTTGGTCAGAAATCGCGAGGTCTCTGTAAACCATAGAATTATTAACTGATTGCTTTTGTGCCAGATGATAATGTCAATTTGCATTTAGGTACTTGTTCGCATCCGTTGGTTTTCTATATACAAGGTGTACTAAGCAGCCATCCCCTTTTCCTTTGTATAAGAACATCTAAACAGGGAATCGGGCCTTTTGATTGAATTTCTATTGTACATTTTATATTAGGATCTTGCTGATTTAAATGATCAAGAAACATGGAGAGGTTCTTTGGACCAAGCGGCCATACTACACAAGTGTTGTCCACATATCCAACCATGATTTTGGCTGTAATGGAGACATTTCAAGGCTTCCTCCTTAAAAGCTTCTATGAAGATGTTGGCTGACACTGGTGACAGCGGAGATCCCATGGCTGATCCTGAGGTTTGTTCCTTAGAAAACAAAAAATAAGTTGATGCATGCTTCAATATTATCTAAAAGTGTCAATATTATTATATTGAAATTAGTCTAATATTACGGAAATACCTTTGGATCTAATTGGATTGCATTTAATTCCTCTACAAAATGCTTAAGGTTTCTAATATATGAATGAGTTTTTCCTATAAAATTATTAAGAATATTTACCGATTTTATAAAAGGGCGATCCTATTGCACTGACAATAGGTCGAAGTGGTATAGCAACCTTGTAATGAGTATTGTAAAGTATATATTCTTGCCTAATATACGTTTTACAATACTTATTACGTAATATACTAAGAAGCTACTAAATTTCCCCTAAACATAACGAAGACGTCGGTAAATAAAATGTTGATGAGAAGTCGACCCGTTTTAGAGTTTCTCCGATATCCTGTTAATTTTCTTTAAGTTTGACCACGTTTATTAAACCTCCGTATGTGCAATACCAGTCACATATAAAACCAGGTTCATTTTTTATTGTTTATATACATTTATTGCATATCCCGCTGCCTTGTTCGACACTACATAAACAATTGCCTACCTTTAGGTAATCCAAGGATATCCTATTTAAGTGGTTTTAAGTGCTTTACCTTATTCTCTCATTCTAGTCCGTGGGTGTTCAATAGTGATGTGAAACTTGGATATTTCGAAGTGTCGGATATTTCAATTGAAAGTATCCAATATTATCTATCGGATACTTTGACACTTTTCTTCTAACTATCGATACAGAAAGAAATATGATAGAATGATATATGTTTACAGCCCTTTTCACTGAACATGTTCATAAACTTTTCTTGCTAAGTAGGTAAATAAAAAAATGGACAAGATTTTGATGTTTACAGGGCCTACTAGACTTGGTATATATATTGGAATTTCTGATACTTGCTAACAAAAAATCCTCAGGTACTAGCAATTATACAACCCATTAAGGAATTCTATTTATTTTATAGTAAAAAAAACGCAAAGCATTGTAGTCAAACTGTCATAAACAGCTAAAGTTTTTTTCCCTCCCTGATTTAATAATAAATAAGACGTGATTTTGACATTCGGCATTAATTAAAAGACAACATATCGGCAGATACCGATCTATACTTAAAGGTCGCCTTCCACGTTTACTTAAGAAAGGATTAACTTGCAGTGAAAATATTTATTTATCCTTTATTAGTATTGTCAGACTTTACTCAATTTACTCATATTGTGGACAGTAGGTATAATTTATAGTATAAGTACACAAATATTAATAATTAAATAAAATAATAAATCTAAATTGTATAGACAAATAATTTGCTTGTGAAACAAAGTTAATAGTCCCAAATGTGCAAAAATCCTCATTTTATATAAAAATTACGTTACTTGTCTAGGTCATGGATAAAGAAGGCAATAAAAACATCCCAAGGTACGAACTCTAAAAACTTTTTTGCTTATTAATTAGTAAGAGATAAAATTAGTAATAGCAAATATGTAAATGCGTTTTTTTTCAGAGAACTTCAAAGGTAGAGAATATTAAAAGGACGGGGCTCACAAGAGAACAACATTATCCGAGAATAAAACAATTTTATTAAACGTCAAATCAAAAAATATACGGAAAACTAATTTTTTTTGCAGTTTTACCAAAGTGATAATATGAATTTCAATTATCCTGTCGGAATAGAAACTTCAATATACCGTTCGTTAACAACAAATTGATAGTATAGTCCGACACACGATAAATGATCATGAAATAGCCGGATTTATAACGATCAGGTGGTATTTTACCCCCAATAGAGCAATTAAGGTCTGTTTTGCAAGCGTTTCTCAGTAAGGTCGGTATTTTATTTTTATTATTAAATTATTTGACCTGTCGCATTAGCGGTGTTCAATGATAATATTTATTTTTAGAATAACAATCTTTCTGTGAGGTCTTATTAGTAATTTTTCAAATGTTTAGAACATGGGTTGAAAACTGTGAATCCTACGACGGAATTGAAGAGGTAAACGTGCAAAAAACAAAATACCATTTACCGATGTGTTGAGAACTGTTTTACGTGTATATCGAGGTATATATATATATATATATATATATATATATATATATATATATATATATATATATATATATATATATATTTTTTTTTTTTTTTTTAGATGTATGTAATAAAACAACAATCATTCTAATTCATTCGGTCAATCACATTAAATAGTAGTAGTATTTCTAAATTTCCAAATAAAAAAATATTATTTTGTTTAAATACTCAAATTACTGTTGTGTGAATAGAAGCTATAAAAAATTTTAAACATTTTATCTGCACTATGAAGCGGTAAAACGGGTCTATCGATAAACTACTTAAAAACGATTTGTACCCTATAACAATATCAATAAGGGGCAACATTTTTCTTTTTCTAAGAATGTAAAAAAAATTACAAATAATACCCATTCTTAAATTTTATTAGTAATATTTATGTACTATAAATGCTGTCTAGTCAAACTACAAATGACAAAATTCATTCCCCATTTTAAAATGTTCATTCAAAATTCATAATTTGCATAGTTAAATAGTCCCAGATATAGATTTAAACGTCCAGAATTCATAATTTGCACTCTGAGATTTTCAATGAAATTTACTCAAACGACGATAATAGAGGGCTATGTTGTCGTCGCAAATTCGTATTTTTAAATATTAACGACCAATTAAAAATTTGTTTTTTTTTTTTGATACGTGATATACAGCCGAACCTGAACATTTTTCTAAGAAAAAGCACGCGAAGAGGCGACAATATGAAGGTAAAAACGAAATCAGATCAGAGCAGTGTTTAACAATTTAGCAACTTGTCCCGCATCCTATTTTACAATAATAAAATGATAAAAAAAAGAATATTTTACGGTAATGACGTAACTCAGCGAATTTAAAAATTACATATTTCATATAAATTTGATTTGTGATGGTGTAATCTAAATTTACTAGGTAGGAATATTTTTTACATTCTCATTTTTCTCTTATTTACACAATGCACAAATTTATGGGTTCCGACATTTCTGCAGCAGATTTATGCTAATCAAGACGATAAAGTATTTTGAAATATGTCCACAAAAACGATTTGTCTTTCGTTAAAAGAATGTTTAATATTTGTTTTAAGGGACGCTGCATTAAAATCTCATTACGGAAGGAATTCATTGCTTTTTAGTCTTAAACTGTAGCAAATTTTGCTTTTGGGATTGTCAATTTGTAAAAAAATAACTATACTGGATGTCCATGAAATTACCAGCCAATAAGTTGTAAGTAGCATATCGATTTAAATTTTAAAAACAGAGTCAAATGTTAGTAAAATACCAATCAATATTTAAAAAATGTAGCTATTGTTATAAAGTATCAGTATGAATTTGTAAACTATTCTATGAGTTTAAAATCTACAGTAGTATTATCACCATAAATGCGTAAATCTTCCTAAAAGTAGGCGAAGAAAGTATTAACTAATGTCGAGTTAAATAGGTTGGTTGAAAATGCTAGAAACCGATTGTGATCATCGACTCGTAAATGATCGTTAGTAGAAAATTAAAAAGAAAGAGAATTAAATACGACAGATAAAGATCAGGATTATTGTAAATCTCTTTAATCTTTGAGGTTGTGTTTTAGTAAAAGCCAAGCATTAACAAATAATGGTACACAAGTTAAATAGACGCAATAAATCAGATGCTATTTAGAGACACGAAATGTCTTAAAACTATTGAAGGTTCGGTTAATATTTCTAAGTTTTAAAAATTACTCCACGTGTAAAAAATAATGCGCGAAATTATTGCTATTATTGAAATATTAAACTGCTAACGTGAGAATCTTGAATCAAATATGCCGGGACATCGTATTTATTGCCACTCATAAATTTTCTATATTTTAATGTTTTTAATAAGTGAAATTTAAACTAAAAAAATCGAAATTTTTACTAATCAACATTAAGTTCAAAGGATTGTTTCGATTGTTGAAGCTTTTTACATTTCAATTTACATTCACTTCCAGAAATAATTTTTCATTCATATTAAATTCACAGTACACCAACAAGTTAAGCCCTGTGGACATTTCAGAGAGGAAACTGGTCAAACTGGTCAACTAGAATGTAAGAAATTCAGTAAAATTAACTAACTCTAGCCAGTTCTGAAAATTAGAATAATGAAGCTTTCCAGTAATCAGAAAAGTTGCCACAGGATAATGATCCATTAAATATAATATGGAGAGGCCTTGCAACAATGAATCAGCAACATCTAAAAAAATCGATAAATTCCCTTTATTCGGAACTTTCCTTTTTATGAATCTCTCATTTTATTAAGAATAGTGAAGTTTGACACAATTTAGTTCAGTGCATAGTCATAACAAGTCACAATACGCAAATCAGCTATAAACTGTAATATTACCTATTACTTAACTCAAAATGAGATGAAAGAAACTAGAAGTTAACTGTAAAATACTTGATTAACATTAAGTTATGCTAATGTAATTTGCAGTCATATTTCAAGCTTTTTAAAATAAAATATCTTTAGAGCTAAACTTTTAATACTTTTTTGCATTAACAATTACAAATGGCTTCTAACACAAATATAATCTTCACGTTAGCGGTCAGTATTTGGTGGTTTACTCTGTCAAATGCCAGATCAAATGCCTTGTAGAAGTCGATGTACAGGGTGGCCCACATAAGATGACCCACTACCTTATCTCAGAATCTGTACGAGATAGGGAAAAAAGTTTTATAAAAAGTTTCTTAGGTTTATCTAGATTTTTTAAATATTATATTTTTATATATATAGGGTGTGTCATTTTGCGTTGACAGATGTCAACTTTGTTATTTTAAATAGAACACCCTGTATATTATTATGGATTTGAATAGCTCTCTTAGAGACGATTACAACGATGTATCATAAGATGGATCTACGAGGCACCGTTTCGGAGATATTTACGATCATCTTCAATTTTTGACATACTTTCAACTTGTTGTATCTCTGGTATTTATCAACTTTTTTGTTTCATTTTTGTGCAGGAAAAAACATAATTTTATGCTTTATTGGACGTGTAGGTAAAAATATTGAAATTGAAAAAAAAATGTTACAGTGTTGTCACGTTTTGCGTACCATCAGTTTTCTCAAGATTTTTAAATGCAACCCCCTATATTTTATAACGGATTTAAATAGAGCATCGAAAGACGATTTCAACGATATATTATAAAATACGTTTACAAGTCACGGTTCCCGAGTTTTGGGGATTTTCTTCAGGAATCAATTTTAATATTAAACAATTTTTACTAAAACATAATATAAACTATTAAACGTGACATGACATGATCGAAGACAACAAAATTAATATTATATGCTAAAGAATATCTAAATTAGATTTTCTAATTGCTTTGAATAATTATTACCACGCCGTTTTCCAGATCAAACGTAAAACTCTCTAAAAATCAGTTAAATACATAATGTGTATTTTTGTTAAAATAGTGTGAATCTATTTAAAAATAGTTCTTTATGTTTCCTTTCCATATACTAAATAAGCCTTATCAATGTTATGATGGTGCCGCAAAATGTCTTGGCTTACTAATCATTTTTGTTGTTTCGTTTTTATATAGAGCGTCTGAAAGTCAGTCGAGTAATAAACGTCATCAAGCTAAGTATTGGCTTCGTGTTGTTTCTCTTACAATTATTTACCAACCTTTCCACAACCCTATCAACAATTTTAAGTAGGCTGTGCTTCAAAACCATGGAAACAAACGAAATATTATTTGCATGAAATTTGACAGCTTGGTTGCATTTCTTGATTAAATTAGTAAATTTAAGAAATAATTATGTCGAGCTACACTATTCAACAACGTTTAAATTTATATGAGTGCTTCATTAGAAACAATAAGAGTCCCGCACTAGCGTTAAGGGAGTATAGAAGACTGTATCCAAATAGCAGAATTCCAAGTAAGAAAATCTTCGTAAGAATTACACGAGATCTGGAAAATGGCGTTGTGATAAACAATAAAAGAAACCGGCCTAGGACAGTTCTTACAGAAGAAAATCAACTTGATGTTCTTTTATATTTTGAGGAAAGCAATGAAAATTCCCAAAGGGATGCCGCACGGGACATACCGCATATTAGCCGAGCAAGTATTCAGAGAACACTTAATATCAACGATTACCATCCTTTCAAATTCACTCCGGTACAAGAGCTATCCATAGCTGATTTTGACAACAGAGCTACTTTTTGCATGGATATGATGGACCGCCACTTTGATCAACCGGTTTTTGACAAAATTCTTTTCACTGACGAAGCAATTTTCAACACCGCGGGAATATTTAACCGAAAGAACTGCCACTACTGGTCAAGGCAAAATAAACATAAAATCAAAGCCATCAGAAAGCAGGGACATCAAAGTGTATATGTTTGGTGCGGAATAATAAAGGACCGAGTGATTGGGCCGGTTTTTTATGATAGGACTCTTAACGGACAGAGATACCACAGTTTGTTGCAAAATGAAATACAACCTCTTATTAATGAATTACCGGATGAAATTAAAGATGGTCTTGTATTTCAACAAGACAGTGCGCCGTACCATACCGTAAGACCTGTAATTGAATGGTTAAATGAAAGATTTCCAATGTGGATGGGCAGATTTGGGTCAATACCCTGGCCAGCTCGGAGTCCCGATTTAACTCCACTAGATTTTTTTTTATGGGGAAATATTAAAGACAAAGTGTATAAGAATAAAGTTAATAACGTAGACGATTTAAGGGGGAGAATAATGGAAGAGATCCATTTGATCAATGAGAGTGGAGCAGTTCGTAGGGCAATAAAAAAATTAGACATTATTTATACAACATGTATAGCACAGGAAGGTGGTTATATAGAAAATTTAATTTAAGTAATGTTTATTTTTTTGTCTTTGTTCTTGTTATGTCATGTTTAATAGTTTATGTTATGTTTAGTAAAAATTGTTTAATATTAAAATTGATTCCTGAAGAAAATCCCCAAAACTCGGGAACCGTGACTTGTAAACCTATGTTATAATATATCGTTGAAATCGTCTTTCGATGCTCTATTTAAATCCGTTATAAAATATAGGGGGTTGCATTTAAAAATCTTGAGAAAACTGATGGTACGCAAAACGTGACAACACTGTAACATTTTTTTTCAATTTTAATATTTTTACCTACACGTCCAATAAAGCATAAAATTATGCTTTTTTCTGCACAAAAATGAAACAAAAAAGTTGATAAATACCAGAGATACAACAAGTTGAAAGTATGTCAAAAATTGAAGATGATCGTAAATATCTCCGAAACGGTGCCTCGTAGACCCATCTTATAATACATCGTTGAAATCGTCTCTAAGAGAACTATTCAAATCCATAATAATATACAGGGTGTTCCATTTAAAATAACAAAGTTGACATCTGTCAACGCAAAATGACACACCCTGTATATATAAAAATACAATATTTAAAAAATTTAGATAAAGATAAAGAAACTTTTGTATAAAACTTTTTTCCCTATCTCGTACAGATTATGAGATAAGGTAGTGGGTCATCTTATGTGGGCCACCCTGTACAAGGATTGAACCCGACAAACCGAACCCAATGCACCCAACTAAATACAGAATACATCAAAAAACTCACTAGATCTTTCAGATTAGAAACTGGCCGATTGGAGTGTTAACAATATTTTCGAAAGGCTTGGGAATCCAACTAAGGATAATGACAGGTCTGCAGTTTGTTACATCTTTTTTTCTTTTAAAAATTGGAATAAAGAAGCTGGATTTCTAGTGATCAGGAAAAATCGATTCTAGAAATGCGCGAAGTAGGTGTCATAACAAAAATTATTATAAAAGGTACTAATTTCGATTTTAAAAACTACCAGACTTTTGCTCTCGGGTATTTTCTATTGACGAAAATATTCATATTGTGATCCTTCTAAGACAGCTGTCCTGAGATAAGCCAGGAAATGTCTTACCTTTTTGCATTCAAAAGTAATCGCCCTACCATCATGTGTATTTAAGGTGAGAAATGAATTTAAAGTAACGTCAGTAATTATACCATAATAAATTATTACTCAATGGTTGGAATAATAGGTATTTACGCTTGACCAAAAACATTAGTTATTTATTAGTCACAGAAAAATGTGTTATGTTCGTCATTTTTTTTTTACTGTCCTGTTGGTTGAGATATTTAGAACCGTGGATTTGGCCGCCAAGATCGCCTGACATTACTCCATTAGATTGTTATTTATGGGATACACTAAAGTAAAAAGTTTTCCAGATTCCAGTAAATACTTAAGTATAATTACAGCATCAATGCGTCACGCTGTTCAAGATATTACTCTCCTATTATTGTTTAGAGGTTGGTGGACAACATTTTGCACATTTAATAAAAAATCTGTGTAGTTACCATTTTTAAATCTTTATTTATTTTTTTAATGTCTGGTTTATTGTTAGTTTTCTGACAAATTTCTTGTGGCTTTCAAAGTTAAACCAGTTTTAATTATGTGCATACATTAAATTAGGCAAAAGCATCTTACAACAATGACATAATTTTTTAGGCAGCAAATAAAAATAAAGAATGTCAGAAAATTTAAAAGGACATAATATTTGAAATTAATCCATATCGTGAAAACATTAAAAATTTGACTAAAATATGTGCACAATTTTCTGATTTTTTTTTATAAGAATGGGAGTATGAGTGAGATTGATCTCTTTTATCAACTTTTGGAGGCGCGGTTTTCAAAAGTCTATGTAAGTAAGTAAGGTATGACATCATGAACACTGACACCCTATAAGGCAAAGAACATAGCCTGGGGCTGTTTTTTGACCTCAATAAGGCTTTTGACCTTGTCAATCATCAGATATAGCTGGAGAAACTTAATAGTTGAGTGAAGTCCTCTCTATCTGACCCTAGTCAATTGATTGTGATAGGAACTAACATCTCTAAGGAAACCCCTCCTTCTTCTTGTTTTACATAAATGACTTGTTTGATTCTAGTAAATCAGCTAAAATACTATATATATATATATATGTATATATATATACATATATATATATATATATATATATATATATATATATATATATATATATATATATATATATATATATATATATATATATATAAACTATTTCATTACCTTGAAAAATCAGTTATAGTTCCAGACGTTTCGGCCAAATTTCAACTTTTCTCAATTTAATAGTTACAACATTTTTCGTTTCAGGAGATTGCATCTCACAATTAGGTAATTGTTAATAAGTACATAGTACATTTAAATATTGTTGGCATACTATTGGTAAAATAGTTGGACAATTCACAAACACACTAAAATTGTCAACATCTCCATACGTCTGTCTGAATTGTCCATTTTTTTACTGTCCTGTTGAATCAGGCGTTTAGAACTGTGGTTAAATCCATATACATGTATATATATATACATATATATATATATATATATATATATATACATATATATATATATATATATATATATATATATATATATATATATATATATATATAAAACTATTTCATTACCTTGAAAAATCAGTTATAGTTCCAGACGTTTCGGCCAAATTTCAGCTTTTCTCAATTTAATAGTTACAACATTTTTCGTTTCAGGAGATTGCATCTCACAATTAGGTAATTGTTAATAAGTACATAGTACATTTAAATATTGTTGGCATACTATTGGTAAAATAGTTGGACAATTCACAAACACACTAAAATTGTCAACATCTCCATACGTCTGTCTGAATTGTCCATTTTTTTACTGTCCTGTTGAATCAGGCGTTTAGAACTGTGGATTTAACCGCCAAGATCGCCTGATATTGCTCCTTTAGATTTTTATTGAGGGATTTTAGGGATATACTTAAGTAAAAAGTTTTTCAGATTCTAGTAAAGACTAAAGTATAATTACAGCATCGAGTGCGTTAGGTTAGGTTAGGTTAGGAGATAGATATTAGTCTCCTACTGTTGTTTAGAGGTTGGTGGACAACATTTTGAATATTTACTAAAAAATCTGTGTAGTTACCATTTTTAAACCTTTATTTATTTTTTTTTGAAATCTTGTTTATTGTTACTTTTCTGACAAATTTTTTATTGCTTTCAAAGTTAAACCAAAATCCATGAAATTGTTCTGGATTTAAATAAATTTCTTAGTATTCATTTGCGGAAAATTTAAATACATTTCTTTAAATTTTGTGCACGTCCTTTTGAAAATCTTTTCACACTGTCCATGTATAGTAAATAAATGTTTTTTTTTTACCTTTTAAAGTTTGACACACAAGTCGTATGCTAGAGAAAATATGCGCCCGATCCCTTCAGACATCGCAGCCCAAGATCCGTGCGTAGGACTATAATATAATTTACAGTACCAAAATGTAAGTCCCAATGCGTAAACTGTAGTACTACCCAATACTCAGCCAAAAATACGGTTAAAGAAACTAGACGTTACCTATAAACTACCTGATTAACCGGAAGTTATGCCAATGTAATTCGTAGACAAACTGCAAACTCTTTAAAAGAAAATAGATTTAGAGCTACATTTTTAATACTCCTTTATTTTAACAATTACAAAAGGGCTTTAACACAAATGTAAATTATTGTAAACGCAGAAAGCTCCGACTGTTAATTAAGTCATAGAAATTCAAAGAGAAATAGAGACACCCTCGAGAACTCCTGTATTTATCTAATTTTCATTCCATTTCATGCAGTTAACCAGAAAATTTGTAACGCATTAATTCCGCACCGCTGAGTGAGGAAAGTAATATATCGGCAGGAAAGTTCATTTATTCCGGTGATTGCTAAAGAAATGGGAATACTTAAATGATTTTCTCTTTTAAGTACTTTCGGCAATTGTTAAAGGATATAGCACACCCAAACATAGTATGTTGTCTGTCTACGTATAGGTTAAGAGTGATGTCCACGAGATCCCTATAATATATATATATATATATATATATATATATATATATATATATATATATATATATATATATATATATATATATATATATATATATATATATATATATATATTTTAGAGATTTTTTTTTTGTTTAGTTCTGAACCTTTTATACATATATATTCTAATTTTGTTTTCTTGGGTATTTTGTTTCGATAGTAGGAGTAAAATTAAAACAAATTTAATTTAATTTTTGTTACATTTTTATAGACGTTTCGACGATTTATGGTTGGTCTTCATCAGTATTTTTTTTTGTGTGTCTGTAACAATAGAAAACCGAGATAAGATATTTTTCTTAAAAGACTATTATAAATTGTATGGACAAATTATTAATAATATTATTTTAACATTTTAGATGACTTACCATAAGAAGGATCTTTCAGAATTCATCCTTATGCAACATTTAAAAACAGCATGTTTTCCATACAACACTCAAAAACAGCACATTTAAAAACATTGAAAAGAACGTCATACAGATTAAAATTACTATAATATTAATTGCTACGAGTATGTCTATCTTCGAGCGACACTGCTTTAACTGGCAGAATGCATTCATGTGAAACGTCGGTTAAGGAATTCTATGGGTTTTTTTTTATATATATTAGTTTAAAAAAGCAAAGATAATTAGATTTGTTTTGAACTGTTTTATTATTTAAAAGGTGATATATTGTTTATTTACTTTTGAATTTAGAAGAAAAGGGGCTAACTTTGTTTTTTTTTTATATTAATTTAATGTATATATGAAGTCAGTTTTAGAGTTATTTGATAACGTTATAATATATTTGGCTCAAATTCTTTATGTCTGTTTTGTCATTTATAGCATTGATCTCCCGTTTTATGTATAACATTTCCAGAAACTCTCTCTTTTTTTGATTAATTTCCGTATTTAGAATAGTAGTATCTTGAAAGTTAAAAGTATGTTTATATTCTGTTTCGTGATTTGTAAGCGCTGTTTTATTTTTTTTATCATACTTGTGTCCATTCAAACGATTTTTAAGATACTGTGTGGTTTGCCCTATGTAGACCTTTGGGCAGTGGTTGCATTTTATTTTGTATATAGTATGTGTTTTTTGAAACTTAGGTGTTTTTGATTTTAAAGAGGAAAAAAATTGTTTTTGTAGGGTATTGTAACTTTTGTGAGATACGGTTAGATCTTGTTTTTTAAGGGATTTTTGTAAATTTTCCGACAGTCCTTGAATATAGGGTATTGAAATATATTTATTTTTATTGTTTTGATTGTTGCTGGGGTTAGAATTATTTTTATTAATGTTATTTAATCGGGACTTAAAAATTGAGTTTATTAATTTCATTGGGTAGCTGTTTTTTAATAAAGTATTTTTTGCTTTTGGATAGCTTCTTGTCGAAATTCTAGATCGCTTAATTTGATTGCCCTATCCGCGAGCCCTATAATGACAGATTTTTTGGGAGTGTGGGTGTTGCGAAAGATAGTTTATGTATCTACCAGACCAAGTATTTTTTGTATACCACTTTGTTTTTATGCAAGTTTCTTTGTTATATAAGGTCATGTCTAGAAAATTTATTTTTTATCTTTCTGCAGTTTCGATGGTGAAATTAAGTTTTTGGTGAAAATTGTTAAACGCGTTAAGGATATATTCGCTTTTTCCTTGTGGTATGATTGTTAAACAATCATCAACGTATCTGTAGAAGAATGGAAGTTTAAAATTTAAGTTTTTAATAACGTTGTTTTCTAATTCTTCCATCACTAATTGTGCAACGACACTTGAAATAGATGAGCCCATTGCACAGCCGTCAAGTTGTTTATAGAATTTGTTTTTATGCATAAAGTAAGTGGATTTTAGAACTAATTCTATTCCTTTTAAAAATTCATCAAGTGGGATATCAGTATGTTTTTTTATATCATTCCATTTTTTCCTGATGATTTCGAATGTTAGATCAATTGGAATGTTAGTATATAGTGAGACTACGTCTAGCGAGATTAAAGTGTGGTTATTTGGTATTTGGATGTATTTTATTTTTTCTTTAAAATCCCAAGAGTCTTTGATGAAAGTATCAGTTTTGTTTATGACATTTGCTAAAATAGTTTTCAGGAATTTTGAGAGACCATTTAGAGGTGATTGGATACATGAGATGATAGGCCGTAAGGGTATACCATCCTTATGCAGTTTTGGTAGCCCGTATATTTTTGGCGCTTGAGAGTTATGTATTTTTAAATTTTTTGCTATGGTGGGAGAAATATAGTTTTTGTTTTCCCAGATTTTGATTAGTTCATTATTTTTTTTTTGTAGTATATTAGTGGGGTCGTTAGAGATGAGAGTTTATTATCATATTCGTTTTCATACATAATGACTGTTTTCTTTGACTTATCTGGTCTTAAGATTTTTAAGTTTTGGTGCTCTTTTAAAAAGGATTTTGTTTTTCTTAACTTTTTACATAGTCCATTATCTATATTTTGGTTCTTCGTTTTATATTTTTTAGAATTAAGTTTATTTTTGTAAGAAGTGAGGGCATTACAACATGTTGTTCTGATCTCGTCTTTTTTTTCCTGATTTAAGTTGTTAATGGCTGTGTCAATGGATGAGATAATTTCTGGAATAGGGATATCTTGTGAAGTGGTGATTGGACATGCAAAATCTGAGCCAAGACTTAGAATATCATTAGCATAACTTGGAATTTCGATATTAGTCAGATTTTCCAGCCAATCGCCCTCAATGTGGATCTCATTAGAGTCCTTTGTATTTTTACTTTTTTGAACCAAAGTTTTAATTTTTTTGATGTTATTATTTTTTATCTTATTAAATAGGTGTTCATATTTAATCGTTTCAAGACTCACGATATTTTGAAAAATATTTGGGGGGTGAATAATTTGTAATTTGCTTTATATTCCATAATTTTTTTATTTAAGAATTTTATGTTAATTGTTGTGTCGCTGATTAATAATTTTAAGGTGTTAAGAATAAAATATTTTACGGTAGAATTATGAAATTTCCTTCCTAAGTTGTCACTCGAAAATTTTATATGTTTTACATTAATATTTAAAAAAGTGGGTGTAAGATTTTCGGATTTACATCTAAGGAGGAATTGCAGCCTATTCTTTTGTTTTGCTAGTTTGCATAGGTGATTGGTAAGTCCATTTCTAAGGGTGTTTGGCTCTTCATTACGGACATTTCTGATTTCATTGATAGTTTCCAGATATTCTCCCATTCTGTATATATTTTTAGAGATTTTTTTTTTTTGTTTAGTTCTGAACCTTTTATACATATATATTCTAATTTTGTTTTCTTGGGTATTTTGGTTCGATAGTAGCGAGTAAAATTAAAACAAATTTAATTTAAATGTTATACATAAAACGGGAGATCAATGCTATAAATGACAAAACAGACATAAAGAATTTGAGCCAAATATATTATAACGTTATCAAATAACTCTAAAACTCACTTCATATATACATTAAATTAATATAAAAAAAAACAAACTAAGTTAGCCCCTTTTCTTCTAAATTCAAAAGTAAATAAACAATATATCACCTTTTAAATAATAAAACAGTTCAAAACAAATCTAATTATCTTTGCTTTTTTAAACTAATATATATAAAAAAAAACCCATAGAATTCCTTAACCGACGTTTCACTGAATGCATTCTGCCAGTTAAAGCAGTGTCGCTCGAAGATAGACATACTCGTAGCAATTGATATTATAGTAATTTTAATCTGTATGACGTTCTTTTCAATGTTTTTAAATGTGCTGTTTTTGAGTGTTGTATGGAAAACATGCTGTTTTTAAATGTTGCATAAGGATGAATTCTGAAAGATCCTTCTTATGGTAAGTCATCTAAAATGTTAAAATAATATTATTAATAATTTGTCCATACAATTTATAATAGTCTTTTAAGAAAAATATCTTATCTCGGTTTTCTATTGTTACAGACACACAAAAAAAATACTGATGAAGACCAACCATAAATGGTCGAAACGTCTATAAAAATGTAACAAAAATGAAATTAAATTTGTTTTAATTTTACTCCTACTATCGAACCATATATAATACCCAATTAAAACAAAATTAAAATATATATATATATATATATACATATATATATATATATATATATATATATATATATATATATATATATATATATATATATATATATATATATATATATATATATATATATATATAAGTATATATATATATAAGTATATATATATATATATATATATATATATATATATATATATATATATATATATATATATACTGACTATATTCGGACGCGAAAACTTTAGCTTCGAAAATGCCAAATGTGATTTTGGCGAAACGTCAGCAGAACTGTTCTTTTCAGAACGTATATATATATATATATATATATATATATATATATATATATACCGAGTGACACATAACATAGGTTAGACGCTCTAATTTTTTTACCTTCTCAGATATTGCTTTGAAACTTAGGTGCTTTTACTAACTTATTAAAATGCATATTTGACAGATAATTGCATTATACATCACTTCCGGTTTAATCGAGAGTGACCTAAACCTTAATATATTAAATAAAACCCTGTATATTTTTTTCATAGTCGTATTTTGTGTAAAATTCCCTTTCCAACGATGGATCAAGTTATATTTTTCTTCCAAAATGACGGCACTAAAATGGGTTTTCTGAAAAACGTTATATTCACTATATAACATTTAAAACAAAAGACAGTGTCAGACTTCTGAAGTCATCTGAATAAAATGAAACTTTTTAGATTAGAAAAAGCCAGAGAGCATATTATTGTGTTTTTTTAAATATCACGCCTTTCCTAAAAAAAATAAAAATGTCTATTTTTAATGTAAATTTTCCATTTGTATTAGTTAAACTATGTTAGATTTATTTACCCATCATTTTTAGCACACAATAACTAAGCCTAGTTTGTCCATTTTATACCCATACCTGTATAAGCAGTGTTACCGATTCTAATACTCTAATATCTATATTCCAATTTATAGAAATTGGTAAGCTGGCTATTTTATTTTTATAAAAACCTGACAGTTAATTAATATAAGCGTTTTAAAATAGTTTTCGCTTATATTAATTTTAAGTTTAATTGTTTCTAGATGCTTTCTTACGATCGTTCAACGTAAATGTAGCTTAAATCGCATACACTGAGAAAAAGTAGTAGGCTATGAAAAACAAAATAGCATAATACGGCCATCATGTGGTTATTGGCATGCGATTTTAATGCATATGATTCGTTTAGAGCGAGTAAGCATATTATTACTGTGTTGTAGGTTTTATTGCTGTTTAGAACTTTTTAAAATATCTCCACTAAAGTCATTTATTTTTACTTTTTCGATGGACAATTGTTTGGGTTTTTTACCATAAAACCAAAAATTGATTAGGGCTATATTAGATCAAAATACAAGAATTCTAACCACACTACACCACAACTTGTTACGTTCTGGACGCGCGTTTCGCTAACCAAGTTAGCATCATCAGCAGATGATATAAACTAAAGTAACTTATCCTAACCGAGACTATTTATAGGTAAATGTGGCCACACTTGGTTGCGCCCGACTGCACCGTTGTCAAGTAAACAATAGAAGAAAGAAATTATTGATGAATATTTACTTTTTAATTTATCATGTATGAATCAAAATTTCTATTCTACGGTCGTTACAAAAATTTTGAAAAATTTTCAACTTTAAAATTTGAAGGAAATTTTTTTTTGTACCATTTTAATCAAAATTCAGCATTATACTAACTCCATGGTGTAGATTTCGAAAAAAAACATTTAAAACGTTGTCAGAATAATTCCTGAGGAGATATGACCCGATTTTATTAGAACATACGAGTAAAAAACATGCATGGACACAAAAACTGAAAAACTAAAAATATTTCTACTATAGATATGACAATCCAATATAGTTTATTCTATTCAAAATTGAATGTTTTTTGCAATGAGCACTCACAGCAGACGCTAGGTGCTCTAAGTTTAGATATTCAGTGACAAATTTAAAAAAAAAATTGACAAATTTCTTATTCGAAGCCGGAAAAACGTACTAGGAGGCGGTTTTACCGCGAAATATTATTAATCTTATGGAGAATTTTCCACTATTTTCAAATATGATCTGCGCGACCTCCTACGACCTACAGTTTTTGAGTTAGATAGATATGAATTTTTTTCCAAACCTCTGCGTAGAACGTATTCATTATAGGCATAAGAAACGTGCATCGACACAAAAATCGAAAATTTAAAAATGTTTCTGGGATATACAGCAAATTCAATATGGTCTATTTTATTCAGAATTAAATGTTCTTTTCAATGAGTGCCAATAAAAGATGCTAAGTGTTTCAGGATTAGAGATATTTGATAATAAAATTGAACATTTTTTTCAAATCTCCAAAAAAAGGACTAAGGAAGCGGTTTTTCCGCGAGATATTATTAATCTGGTAGATCTGCCTCTAACAACTTCCTATGGCCTATAGTTTCCCAATTATGAATTTTTTTCCGAACCTCTACTTAGTTTCAACATCCTAATATATATCAGGAACAAGATATTTTCTCCAATACTACGTGATAACTAATGTCTCCAGTCAATTTCAAATGTTCATAATACCCTACTACCAAATTCTCTAGTCGCTATAAAAATTTTGAATAATTTCCACTTTTAGATTTACTTATAAAGAACTACAAAATTTGAAGGAACATTTTTTTTCTGCCATTTTTATCAAAAATCCACTATTGTACTAACTCGATCAGGTAGATTTCGAAAAAAACCCTTTAAAACGTGACCAGAAAAGTTTCTAAAGGGATATAACCTGATTAATTACTAGACTATAGGAATGAAAGACATGCATCGACACAAAAATTGAAAATTATTTTTGGGATAAATAGCACAACCCAATAGGGTATGTTCTATTTAGAATTAAATATTATTTCCAATGAGTAGCTATAGAAGACGCTAGGTGCTCTAGATTTTAACATATTCGATGATAAAGTCAAAAACATTTTTTTTTCGAAGATCATAAGAAGTATTAAAAAAGCGGTTTTTCCGCGACATATTAATAGGCTAATGGAGAATTTCCCGCAAATTCCATACCTAGCACGAACAATTTCCCACGATCTAAAGTTTGCGAGTTATGAATTTTTATTCGAACCTCTGCATAGAACGCATTCACCATAGGGTTGAAAAAACATCAATATCAACACAAAATCGAAAAATTAAAAATACTTCTGGGATATATAGCACAAACTAATAGGATTTATTCTATTCAGAATTTAATGCTCATTCTAATTAGTACACACTCTTACAGACGTACAGACTCTAGGTGCTCTAGGTTTTGAGATATCCGATTATAAAGCCGAAAACTTTTTTTTTTTTAAGTCCGAATGAAGTACTAAGGAAGCCGTTTTTCCGCGAGCTATTAATAGTCTAACAGAGGATTTTCCGCCGAATCCACATCTACCTCGAACAATCTCCTACGATCTATGATTTCCAGGTTATGAATTTTTTTTCGAACCTCTACATACTTTTAACATCCGAATATAACATATATGTTGAAAAAAATATTTCCTCCAATACTACGTGTAAACTAATGTTCCCAGTTAATTTCGAATGTTCATAATACCTTATCACTAAATTCTTAGGTCGCTATAAAAATTCTTTTGCGTTCATAAACTACAATGGTATTGATTAGTCCCTATTTTTTTTTATTTGTAAAGACATTAAAAAAAGCCCAAGAGTGAAAAATTATTTATTGTATTGTCATTTCGTCTTTTCAATAGACATTAAAACATTGCAAGAGTGAAAATATTTTTGAATTTGTTTTATTAATGAAAACAGTGGTTCGAAATACAAAAAAAACGTGTATAATCTATAATGATTATCTGTCGGTTGTCTTATTATTTTTTAATTTTTTTCCCTGTAGTATAAAAATAGATAGATACGACACGAAAATTTAAGTTACTTTTTTTTCACTAAGCAAATACAATGGTGTAAAATATCTAAAAATAAAAAAAACCTTACAGCTATACTGTTATTCGGTCGAACGTTATTTCTATATTTTCATTTTCTCCTGTTATTTATAAAGATACGGTAAAAATGCAATAACAAAAAAATTTTACTGAACCCAATATAAAATACAGTGGTTCCAAAAAAAAATTTTTTTTTCTACGTAACATACAATATAAATTGTATTTATTTAAATTTATATTTTAATTTTTATTATTTTAAAACATATCAGAGTAAGAGTTAAAAAAATTTTTTTGGTTACGATATCGAATGCAGTGATTTAAATTAATACAAAAAAAACCAATAATGATTTTTCCCCATCCATAAGATAAAATGTAAATGGTTTCTGGTTATGATCCATATCTCGGGAACTAAGCGAAATATTAAAAACCGTAAAAGAATAAAAATAATATATATATATATATATATATATATATATATATATATATATATATATATATATATATATATATATATATATATATATATATATATATATATATATATATATATATATATAAATATATATATTAAATATATATATATATATATATATATATATATATATATATATATGTATATATAGATTTAAAATATATATACAATATTTGTATAAACCAAATTTGAGTCACATAAAAATCAACCAAACACATAATAATTATCACTTATAATCTGCCTAGTGGTTGAATTACTACCAAAAATTTTTTCGAGGTCACGAATTTTCTTCGACTTCGAGTCGAAGACGAGGGATGATTTTCAGCAAAAATTCGTGAGCGAGAAAAAAATTTTCGCTTATTAAGTCAACTACATGGGATATTCGGTAAGCATAAACAAAGCATTAAAAGTGATGTTTTGGTAGTACATCAAAATAATAGTAGATATAGAGATGCTATGATCTGTTATCGTTAAGGGCGGTCCAGACGCAACGTCTTATGTACATACAATGAGGGCATAAAGTCTGGAAACCTTGAGATATGTCAAAAACTATACAAGTTGGGTAAAAAAGTTTCATATAAAAGTTGTATAGTTCCTTACGATTTATGATTCAAAAATGTCTTGAAATATACAGGGTGTTTTAAAATCAAGTTACACGCCAAAACTTCAGAATGTCTTATGGAACACCCTGTATATTATTTCATTTTAAGAATCTACATGAAATTCTAATCATATTTTATTAAGCTTACCCTATCCCTAAAGTCAACTGTTTTTGAGATAAAAAAATGAGAAAACTGTTTTACAAATTTTTAGTAGTAGGTAGGATTTGTCGGATTTCATCTCTTATACGATTTTTCAGCGCATCGATATTAGGAGGTCTGTTCAAATAAACTTTGCTCTTTAAATATCCCCACAGAAAATAATCTAGGGGAGTTAAGTCCGGGGACCTGGCCGGCCATTCGTAGGGACCACGACGTCTTATCCACCTGTTAGGAAATATTTCACTGAGATACTGCCGAACAGGTAGCGCGTAGTAAGGTGGTGCTCCATCTTGTTGGAACCACATTGCTGCAGTAGGCATATCGGGCTCATTACCTGGATACAGGAATCAACTCGATTTGTGAAAAATCAAGATAAATTTCGCCGGTTAAATTTACGTCGAAAAAGTAGGGACCTATAATTCTGTCTTGAAATATTCCAGCCCAAACATTGATTTTCTCGGAATATTGCGTATGAGCCACTTGAGCCCAATGGGGATTCTCTGTTGACCAATATCTACAGTTTTGTCGGTTGACAATACAAGAAAAAGGTGGCTTCATCGGAAAATAAAATATTTCTACAAAAGAATGGATCCAGGTTGCACCGCTCTTGCATACTTTCGCAAAACTCAAGTCGGCGGTCAAAGTCGTCTTCATTTAATTCATGGATTAATCTTATTTTGTAGGGATGATACTTTGCCGTGTGCAGAATATTTTTTACCGATGATTGACTAAGGTTTAAATCTAATGCTACTTGACTTGTAGGTAAATGTGGATTTTCGTTATAACTGAGTAAAACATTTAATTTCATATCATCATCTAGTTTTGGCCTACCAGTCCTGGGAAGATCTTTTACACAACCATGATCACGAAATTTTTTGATAATTTTGTTAACTGTGGATTTTGCAATTGCTTGTCCTCGCTCGGGATGCGTATTATTAAAAAGTTCACATACTTCGTCAAGATTTCTTTGGCGATCTCCCCATCCAAACATCATAAGAATCTCTATTCTTTCTCTTTCTGAAAGCATTTTTATCAGGAAAAAAGTAACTCTCCAACAATATGTTAAAAATTGACACAGTTTACTGTCAGTACATGACAGTTTCTATGGGAGTTCTAAAATAATCCACCAGGTTTCACTATGCATAGGGAAATGAGTTAATTTTGTTTAAAGCCAAATTTTCATTTTCTCATTTTTTTATCTCAAAAACAATTTGAGACTTTAGGGATAGGGTATGCTTAATAAAATATGATCAGAATTTCATGTAGATTCTTAAAATGAAATAATATACAGGGTGTTCCATTAGAGATTCTGAAGTTTTGGCATGTAACTTGATTTTAAAACACCCTGTATATTTCAAGACATTTTTGTATCATTAATCGTAAGGAACTATACAACTTTTATATGAAACTTTTTTACCCAACTTGTATAGTTTTTGACATATCTCAAGGTTTCCAGACTTTATGCCCTCATTGTATATATTATACAGCTACCAACTTTAGTACAATAATATGATATATATTTCAAGGCAGCTATATTTGTTTATATATAGTGGATTTCAAATCACTAAAAGTAGAAAATTATGTAAAACCCTTTTTTAGAACACTTATACCTACCGGTAAAAGTTGGTTTTTCCCAAAGAGGAGATAAAATTCCGATTTTAGTATAATAATTTAGTCAGAAATGTACAGAAGGAGCTTTTTTCTTTTATTTTTGATTTATTCGAAATTACTAGGATTGGTGGAATTGATATATTCTTAATTTTAATTATATATCTTGGTAAACAAAATCGAGGACATTATGGAATATTTCAAATTCAAGTCTACCTTCATAAGTATATCTTTTTGTTAATTTGAAAATCTGCTTAAAATAAATAAATAGGAGATAAATGTATTAATTTATTATAAGGTATGTGATATATTGATTATTATTACTAAAAAAAGTCGTGTCGCAAGGTGTTGACATTTCATTATATGTCAAAAAATGATTTCCACTTATTAATTTCAGTCAGGTCGACGAAAATTTCCGGAAATTTTGTTGCTATGGTACCGAGTTAGAATAACAATAACCGATTGGTTACAAAACGGCGGTAAGAAATTTTCAAAAAATTTTCATATTTCTTTCAGTGTCTCGGTCTGGACCTCAGCATCAAAACAACTTTAAAATACTCCCTTCGATCTCGTTTCGAGCACGAAACTCAACATTATGTTTAACTGAATATTATATATATTTGACTCGTTTTATTTTTAATAAAAACATACATTTAAAACATTTTTAACAAACATGAACTCGTCAATATAAACGTACATTTAATCCCAACAATACTACTTATTGTATTGACATCTATACAAGCAGACCACACGCAAACAAATTGCGAGCAGCTTTTGTCTCTTTAAACAAAAGAGAAATTTAAATCACTAAAAGCACACTTCCAGCTGTCACTTGATGGTTTAATGGTAACAGACATATTAAAAGCCAATAAAATTTATTTCGTACTTGGTGTTATTTTAAAATTGCTTTTATTGTTGCAATTGTTTGTTGACTCCTAGTTTAACATATTATTTATTTTTGTGCAGGCGGAGTAATTTAATTAGCAATAATTACTATTGGGTTGTTCATTGGCTGTCGCACTGTTGAACATGCATCTGATGTTCCAATCCAATATATAATTTTATTACAGATAATGATTGTTGTCATCCAATAATATAATAATTATTGGTATGGGACAATTGTGCTGGAATAATTACTGACAAGCTCAGAGATAATAAGTAATAAATGATTAGGACATTCATTCTAGTTTGTCCATGAAATTTTCTTAACATTTGTTAATAGAACACTAATACTTCTGTGGAAGTCTACTAAAAAATTGATATTTGGATTAGTATAATAATAATAATAATAAGAGTATGTAATATAATGTGAATATGTGAATAATACTAATAACAATGTGATCCGTATCACTTTACACCTTTACAGCTAAGAGAGTAGCAAGATTCAATTTATCACGAACCCGTAGATGAGAAACTGAATGCATTAGCCAAAATTCTGCACCAAGAACTAACAGATAAATTATAGCTCTCGCAGGAACAAAGAGTGCTATGTTATATGTACAACCCTGACCCAATTTTAGAAAATAATCTACACAAGTTCTATTGGGACCGCACTGTTTTGACAGACCAAACAACATTAATAATAGACCAGATCTTATTCTTGTAGATAAAAGGGTAAGAAAAACAACTTTGATAGAGGTGGCTATTCCGAATACTCATAATTTACGTCAGAAGTATGCAGAAAAGATTGGAAAATATTGTAACTTAAAGGAACAGATCAGGAGACAGTGGAGAATGAAAAGCAAGCAAACACTGCCTTTCGTTATGCCAACAAAAGGAGTAATCTCAAAAAAACTTACTCCAGAACATCACGGAGCTTGGCCTTAATAAACGTCTTTTCCAGGACATACAAGAGGCAGTGCTACTCGCTATATCCTGAGTAGGTAGCAAGTTCACGAGCAACTTAAAAACCAGTCACCAAAATGGACCCAATAACACGGAAAGGGCCCCATCAGAGCTCAATCCTTTGGAAATGTATATATCTGGGATAAGTGAATATTCCCCTTTGTTTAGAAAGGGAGTGCGAATGTCATTGGGCATTTAGAATATGAATAATAACAGTAAAAAAAAATAATAATAATAAGAATAATAATAATAGTAATAATAGAAACCTTTATACTGGTTACATAGATTATAAAAAAGCCTTTGATTCGATACCCCACAGTTGGCTAGTCAGAGTACTAGAATTATATAAAGTCAATAAAAACATCAGGCAATTTCTTACGCAAATCATGAGTACGTGGAAAACTAAAATCAACTTGAGAACACAAAAAGAGCACATCGAAACAGAAGAGATCTACATCAGACGAGGTATGTTCCAGGGAGATTCACTCAGCGCTTTGTGCTTCTGCCTCTGTCTCAATCTACTCTCAAATACACTGAATAATACAAACTTCGGATTCCAAATTAAACACCAAAAAAACAACCTACACAAAACAAACCATCTTTTGTACATGGATGACATAAAATTATATGCAAGCACAAAGACTCAGCTAAAGGAACTCCTTAAAATCACAGAAACGTTTACCCTGGACATCAACATGGAATTTGGTATAAATAAATGCAAGCTACTTCATATCCACAAGGGACAGTGGAAAGACCACCCTACGGGGGAATCAATCAACAATGAAACTATAGATAACATGCAAAGAAGAAACGTACAGATACCTAGGCTTCCATCAAAGCACCAAAATTAACCACACTCATATCAAATCAGAGCTCAAGACGGAATTTAAAACCAGACTCACAAAGCTACTAAAAACAAAACTGAATTCCAGAAATCTAACGAAAGCTATTAACACCTTCGCCATACCTATTCTTAGGTATTCGTTTGGTATCATTAAATGGTCACACACAGACAGGGAAAACATTCACATTCTCATACGCTCTGAATTCACTAAACACAGGAAGTTACATCCCAACGCATGCAAGGAAAGACTCACCACCGAGAGAAAAGAAGGAAGAAGGGGAATTATAGATATACAATCGCTAAATAAAAAACAAATTTACGAACTCAGAAAATTCTTCCACAACAAACAAACTAATCTCCACAAGGCAATAGTGAAGGCAGACAAGAATTATACACCGCTCGACCTGTCTCAAACGAGCCACGCAGCAGACGCACACAGTCACATCCAATCACGACTAGAAAAGATGAACACCTGGTCTGAAAAAACACTTCACGGAAGACACAGATACCACATAAAGCAAGATCATATACATAAAAAGCTTTCATATACGTGGTTAGAAGAAGGGCAGCTGTTCCCTGAAACAGAAGGCTTCCTGCTTGCCATCCAGGACAAAGTCATATCAACCAGAATCTAACGAAAGCACATCATCAAGGACACAACCATCGAAGACGAGAGGTGTAGGAAATGTCACCAGCAGAGAGAAACGATCGATCGATATCACCTTTCTATCCAAAAAAGAGAAAATCACTTATTTAATTGACATGGCTGTCCCCAACGACGAGAACATCCAAGCGAAATACAGTGAGAAGATCGCCAAATACACCGACTTGGCAATGGAAGTTAAAAGGCTGTGAAAACAGGAAAGAGTCATCATTGTTCCTCTCGTTATATCAGTAACAGGTCTCACCCCAACAACTTTTACACCGCATTTGGCTCAATTAGGAATTAATACAGACATTCACAGGAACATCCAAAAATCGGTCATTTTGAAAACATGTAGCATCGTTAGATCATTTCTTAATACACAGTAGTTGTTTTTTTGTTCCATTTTTTTTTATTTTTATTTTTTGTACTGACTTGGTATAATCTCGTCAGTATAAAATACAACCACAGGAATACTGTGAGACAACAAGTCATAAAAATAGTAATAAGAATAATAATACATACATGTTTTAAAGAATAGCTACCCCACCGAACCTAGAATCTATAGATCAATAACATGTCTGTTTGTACTTTATAAATTGTTTACTTCAATTATAAACAGCAGGTTGACAGACATTGCGCAAACAACAATATGATAGAGGAAGAAAAGCAGGGTTGTATAAAGGGATCTATAGGCACCAAACCAACTCACGATAGACGCGATAGTTCTCAAACAGATCCAAACCAAGCATGTGTTATATCGATTACGCTAAAGCGTTTGACTTCGTGCCCCACGACTGGCTGATTCGAGTTCTAGAAATATATAAAGTATCTCCAGAGGTGATAAATATGCTCAAACATCTCATGAGTTCATGGAAAACAAATATATTTGTTAACAACAACAAGGCGATGAAAATAAACATCTCGGGAGGTATATTTCAGGGAGATTTCCTGTCACCTGTATGATTCTGTCTCGCTATGAACCCGCTCTCTACGCTGCTTCGAAAAACAAATATATGCTACAACCTTAATACCAAAGAGAACCAAAAATTATCAGATGCACGACCTGAAGTTATACGCTGAGAACAATAATAAATTGAAGAACTTAATTGATGTTGTTCGGACTTTCAGTGATGATATTAAAATGAGGTTTGGGTTAGATAAATACGCTATTGTCGACATTAAAAAAGAGGTAGTAGGCAAATCAGGATATTCGTACATTGGAATTGACACCCTACTACCAGAAGAAACACACAAATACCTTGGACAGCCTCAGAATCAACAAATAGACCACACTCAATTGGAAAAACTATTTATGGAGAAGTATAGACACCATATAACTAAAATAATGAACACCAAACTGTCAGGTAAAAATCAGGTTGTGGCAATCAACAGGTGGGCGCTTCCTGTACTGACTTATACCTTTGGGATTCTCAGATGGTCTGACGCAGACCTGTATAAACTAGATAGGCTAACAAGGAGAACAATGATTAAATTTCGCTGCCTGCATACAAATTCATCCGTGAAGCGATTCTATCTACCGTGAACAAAGAGAGCAGAAAAACGATTTCTGACTTTGTGAAAAAAGCTTATTTTGCCTATTTTGGCGTTCATTTAGGAGATCAAGATAAATCTTGGGCCCCATATTTCATATCTTCGTTCAACTTGTGTTGAACATTTGTGGCAGTGGACAACTGGAAAGTGAAAGTGTCTAAAGTTTGGTGTACCAATGGTTTGGAGAGAACCGCGAAACCATCGTGACGACTCCTATTTTTGCCTTGTTAATATTAAAGGCATAAATAGAAACAATAGACACAAATGGACATATCCTAATCTAGATTCTGCAAGAAGGCCTGTAGCGCATTCGGAAGAAATACCCGTTCCATCATTCAGCAGTCTACCCGAACTGACAGATGATACAGAAACATCAACGTCTGACGAAGTTCAAAGAATTCAATCAGAAAATAACAGCGAATTTGAAGCAGATTTAGCAACTCCGCAGTGTTTCAATCAAGAAGAACTAAACGATCTTATAAGAGACCTGAATCTCTCAAAGGAATCCGCTGAATTACTTGCATCCAGATTAAAAGAAAAAAATCTACTTTGTCCAGGTACTAATATTACATTTTATCGTAAAAGACATGAGGATCTGCTGCCTTTTTTCGCTCAGAAAAATGACTTGGTATTCTGTAACAATATAAAAGGGCTCTTAGAAAAAATGGGTTTGCCTGAATACACTCCAGATGATTGGCGTCTTTTTATTGACAGTTCAAAACGTAGTTTAAAATGTGTTCTTTTACAGAACGGTAACAAATATGGCTCAATTCGTATTGGTCATTCTACTATCATGAAGGAAGAATATGAAACAATTGCATTAGTTTTGAGAAAAATTAAATACAAAGAACAACAATGAGCAATTTGTGTTGATTTAAAAATGGTTAACTTCCTCCTTGGACAGCAGAGTGGTTATACAAAATATCCTTGTTTTTGTGCCTTTGGGACAGAGCTAAAAATGAGCACTGGGTTAACAAAAATTGGCCTTCAAGAGATGACATGATTCAAGGAAAACAAAACGTGATCAATTTCAAGAGAAAAAATCTTACTTCCGCCCTTGCATATAGAGCTAGGCCTAATGAAGCAATTTGTGAAGGCTCTAAATCGAGATGGAAATTGTTTTGGGTATTTGTCACGTAAATTTCCTGGCATTAGCACGGAAAAACTAAAAGCTGGTATATTTGATGGTCCTCAAATAAGGCAACTTGTTAAAGATCCACAATTCACCATATCAATGAACGAGGCTGAATCTAACGCTTGGTGTTCATTTGTCCAAGTAGTACAAAATTTTCTTGGCAATCATAAAGCAGAGAATTACGTAGAATTAGTGGAAACTATACTTTCACTACCTCCACAGCCACCTAGATCGTTTTCCAGAAAACTAAGGTGATTGTAGTGAAGAACAGGGGGAAAGATTCCATCAGGATATTAAAACTACGGAAGATCGATATCAAGGACGATGGGATAGCCACATGATGGCGTACTACTGCTGGAGCCTTCAGCGAGACTGCCCTAGTAAACTCCATTCTAGAAAGTCATATAAAAGAAAATTTTTATGTGATTAGTGACTAATGTAATTATGTAAATTAAGTTTTTGCAATAAATACTTAAATCCATGGGTCTTTGTTTTTTTAACTGGCAATAGTAATATTATATATTATAACAGTTATAATGTAAAATATATACACAGGTTTTTTTTTCTTTTTTTTTAAACTAGATCTGATAGACAAAATCTGAGAACTTTTTTACATTCTGCATCCAAAAATTACCCAGGAACAGTTAAAAAGTCGCAGGCACCATAATGTGTGTTGGCCAGTGTAATTACTATAAATATGAAATTACTATAAAGTATTATTCGCAGTAACAAACACATACATAATACTTAAAAACGTGTAAACTAAAATATTTATTGATATATAGTAGGATTATTAGTAATAAATACATAAAAACCCTTCAAGAATAGTAGCGAAAGCAGTTATAGCTACTTTAGTGCCAGCTGGGTGTTATACACAGCATAGGTAGTCAATAACCTAACTAAAATCGCTTTTGTAATAGAAAAATCGTCAAAAAAAAATGAGTTTAACCAGAGATGCAGTGCGACGCAGACGGGCAACTCTGAGCTTGGAGATACTCCTAGATCGTTTTATGGATCCCAACTATGGGATGGCGAGAAACAGATCCGTCTGGGATAGTATAATAGTTTATAGAATATAATCTGCCTTTGCTAAGATATTTTCCAAATTTTAATTTATATCTCTTCTACAAGTCGATTTTTTTGATCATCTAAAATTGGTATCAATTATAATACAATCATTTATTCTTTAATATTGTGCCAAGATGAAATATCACAATTCTGTCATAATAATTACATTCCTTGTGGGTCAAGTTAATCCATCAATATTTGTGTCAATACTGATTAAAACAACATCTGAAATTACCTTGTAAACTTTTATAATTAGTAACCTGTTGGAAGTGTTTAAAAATCAACTTGTTTCAGAGGTATTTACGTTGGTCAGTTCTCTTAGGTTATGTATGTTTAGACAAGATACTTTAGGCTGAGACAACCAGCTTAGATTACTAAAAGGTTTTTACGACGGCTTTCGCTTGAAAATGACTATGGAATAAATTTAGTAACTTTTAAAGATGAAACTAAACTTGAACCAGTAATTAATATTTGGCAGCAAACGTTATCTGTAGACAAGAATGTAATTAATAAAAATTCGAAATGAACAGATGGAAGCTGGTAAGAGACTACATGTCTTTACTGCCGTGTGATTATTGCGAAAAAGAGTTTTTCTGACCTAAAGATGAGATCGTAGACAGTTGAAAAAAAAAAACATTTGGCAAGACCAGTTTAAGCGATCCTGACAAATATGTAGGTTACTGCAGAAAAGAAAAACAATATTTCGGTATAAGTCAAGTGGTTGTTCGCCAAACAAACAGGCATCGTTAGATCTAAAATGCATTACGAACCTAATAGTAATGTATTTGATAAATTAGGAATTAAATTGCCTACCTTAAAACAACAAAAACATGTGAAATATATAAAACTGGCACATATAACTACAGACAAACACTAAAGCGAGGTTATGTCTTCCAACAAGAAATAAATACAAAAATATTTTAAAACTGATAAAAAACCATTGTCCATGGTAAGGATCGAACACTAAACGTTCACACATAAAAAAGATCTCTAGATCTAAAAATAAGAGGAGTATTTAATTGAAAATATTTTTTCTTGCCATAAGAACATGAGAAGTTAAGATTGGGATTTAAACTATCTCATGATATGTTTCCATAATGAAACTTCTAACGTCAAAATGAAGTGAAATGTGATTGATTTGAGTACATGCATATCAAAATGTCAGGGTTTTTAAACTGAGAACCCGCAATTTCATTTCGAGATCGGGCGATTGTCTTCTAAAAAAAAGTACTATTTTATTTCGAGGATGAATACTTTCAATTTACGAAAGTGGTATGTAGAAATCCGGCACGTTATGACGCCCATCTTTGTCTATTCAATTGAATCGGCGAGCCAAGAAGACTGTTATGAACTCGTTGTGAATTGGCAATTTTTCCGAGAATTATTTTGACCTGTCGCCTCTGCGCCGATCGCTTGTATTATAATATTAAGTTGTATGTATTGTCTTGTCATGTGCTCCTGCGTATAGTGCAACCCATTAAGGTGAAGAAATACTTCTCCCCCCACAAAGTAATATTTCTTTGCCACATATGAAAGTCAATTTGCTCTTGAATTGACTTCAATTCCCTCAGTTTGAGAACTCTTTTCTATGTGTGTTCCAGTTACACGTTTTTGTCGTTCAAAAGTAGGCATTTTAATTCTTAATTTATCATTTATCATTTATCATTAATATTTACTATTAAATTCGTCGAACATCGGCAGTTCTTCTAGCAGAGGCTGGAGCCAGTATAAACACATTGAAGCGCCATGGTGAATGGAAGAGTACGTTAGTTGCTAAAAGATATTTAGACCAAAATATATCTTCAAAAAGTCAGGTTTCAAGGATGCTGGCAGGCATACAATCTGGATCTGGCTTTTCCTTACAGAAAGTTGATACCCGGACCATGAAACATGAATCAACGTGGCAGGTTATCTGACTATCACCAGATCCTTCCAGAATTGCCTGTTTTAAGTGAATTCGACTAAATAATGTTAAGTAGATATTTGCATAATATTTTAATTTCATATTTTGTAATTTAAATAATAAAGGTTATTAAGGTATTAAGTTAATCAAAAACTATTTTGTTGTTTTTTTATTCCCCAGCAGGCCATAAAGTACACCATTATCTAATTGCTAGCAATAAAAACACAATAATGAACTAGTTTGACATAAAATAAACTGATCATCAAAAAAAAAAACGAAACACCTAGTTTTTTTGGGCAACATTAAAAACTTTGTAAATCCGGAAGAGTTGATTCTTTCACTCTTAGTTCTAATTTTAAAAATACGTTATTTTCCAAATCGCATATTTTACAGGGTGTCAAAAACGAAGATATTTTTTACAAAATTTCATTTTATCCCCATTTTTAGGACAATCATGTTAGATAGTCGTAATAATCCTCCTTATGAACAGTTAGGCAATCCCTCGGGAATTTTTCGCAATTTTGTGGATCTCTTCGCCAACTACGATTATATGGCTATTTTGAGTAAATTTTCATTATTTTGCAGTTTAGTCCCAAAAATTAACAAACTATGAAAGATATTAATAAGCTGCAGCTATTTCAGGCATCATATGCTTTCAGTTTCGGTATACAAGGTGATTTGTTAAAACTGAAAATTTGAGATAAGGAATATGTTTTACACAAAAGTAATTTTTTTTATGAAATTTAAAATAAATGTTCGAACCAAAAAAAAATTATCCTTATAAACATAAGATGGAAACTGTTTAGTATGGATCATTAAGAACAGGGTGTTTTCTGGAAACGGTTTTTTGTTTTTGGTAATATCTCTGTCAGTTGTCAGAACATGGTAAAAGAAGGAAATATCTACGTTTAATGTTGCATAGAGATTAGATGGAATATGGTTTGATTATTCAAATGAGTTCTCATATTTTACAACCAACCGTTCAAATTACGGTTTCGAATATACAGGGAGGTTCAAAAAGTAAATTTGTAAAAAAATATAATTTACTTGAATGGAGTACCCTTTATATAAATGCAGTTCTAAAATCTACGTACGTTTCTAAGAATATTTGTTGTAGCATAGGTACTCTGTACTTAAGTTCAACTGTTTCCGACTTTTGAAAATTTTCATTTTTGGACACTTGTAAAGTCTATACGTTTTAATTTAGAACCAAATGGTTTGCGCTTTTTTATCTTATTTCTTTAAAAGCTTTCTTATTGTCCTACCTGATGTAGAGAAACGAGCGTTACTAAAACAGCACATCAGGTACCACCTGTCGATTGAAGGAATCATAATTATTGTCTTTGTATATAAAAAAAAATTTCTGTTCTTCCATAGGGTCATTTGGTCAATGACTCCCCAAAAATATTTCAGAAAATAAAATTGCGTTTGACCGTCCCTCCTAATAGTTGTAATAAAACGCGAACCTTGGGAAACAGTTAAATACGCTACACTATCAGCGGCGCGCGGCGGTTCGAATAGTCTCGTTGCGTTCCTTAGGCATAATAAAATACCCTATACTAAGCTAGGCTGGGTAGTCCGAATTGCCCTGATTACCCTTAAAGCTTGACGAAAATACCCGAAGATTTCACAACTACGAGTTGCAGCCGAACGTGATAGCAAGTGGAATATGAAATCTTGATTTGGGTCATCAGCTACTCTCTTCACATAATTCAATTGATCGGTCGCGGCATCACGTCGGCATGCGGAAGTTCGATATAGTTTCGGACGTTTTTAATCGATGAAAATTGTTTTATATACTGTTTTTTGTAATATATATTTTTTTATTTTGATGATCCATGTGTGAGTTGGAAACGTACAGGGTGTCCAATTTTGGTTGTAAATGCAAGGCATCTCCGTTATTTGCAAATATTTAGGGTTGAGGTTTTCGCGACACTGTGCCACTTTTTTGTCAAACTCAAGCTGCCATAAACAGATTTTCCATAGCCCGCCTCGTTTCGGAGATACAGGGCCAAATTGAAAAAGTTGCATTTTGGGACACCCCTCGTATCCCGGTTATCTTTTAACGTATCGAAAAGGTAAAAACTGGCTCTTATAGAGTTTGTTACGTAGAATGTGTAGACAGATTTTTATTCGGGGCCATCGTTTTTGATACATGACCCAAAGTCACGTTTTTTTAAATGGGACACCCTGTATATTTTTACGGAGTCCTATTCGTCTTATTATGAGCTTTTCAAAAATATATGGTTATCTATACTTATTTTAAAAAATAAGGCTGCAATTTAGGTTTGTAATAATATCTATCTATATTTTTCATAGTAAGCCATGGACTGATTGTCAAAAATGGCTTTGTCATAAAGTAAATGAAGTTTTGATGTTAATACTAATAGACGTGTTAAATTAGTCGCTCTGATTATTACTTTTTAACAAATGGCTGCAAATCAATTATTTGAAAACTTTGAGCAATATGATATTCTGACCTGTTTCATAGAGAGTCATGAAAATATAAAAGCTGCTTCTGAGCTTTATTTCGTTAGGTAATGTTTTATTTTCATAATTATTATTGCAATCTTTTTTAAAACTTAAACTTTTATTATATAGATATCCAGAAAGGAGGCAGCCAAATAAATTAATATTCTATAGGCTGAAATCGAATTTAATAAATTTTGGCTCTTTCAAAAAGCCCAGATCAAAGAAATATAACAAAAAAAAATCGTGAGGCTCATGAAATTAACGTCCTGTAAAGAAACAGAGAATGAAATGGGTGTAATCAAGTCTCGGGTTCAAACAATTTTAAAGAAACATAAGTATAAACCTTATAAAGTCAGAGTTGTGTAAAATCTACATCCTGGAGATGCACAACGACTTATTGATTTTTGCCATTGGTATTTACAAAAAATTAATACTAACCAAAATTTTGGAAGGGCGGTTATATGCTCCGATGAATCGTATATAAGTAGTGCTGGAATATTTAATAGGCACAATACGAGACACTGGTCACCTGAAAATCAACATTTGATATTTCTACGCGAGCAACAAGGAAGATTTGGCTTTAATGTCGCTTGTTTCGCACTAGGAACCAAATAAAATTTCATATTTTTGAAGGAGGTCTCACTGCTAATCTCTACCTTGAAATATTGCAAAATATATTGCCAGAAATCATTGAAGATGTCCCTTTAGCACATGTGAATCAAATATATTTCCAACAAGACGGAGCTCCAGCACATAACTCCCAAATTGTGAGGCGGTATTTAGAAGAGAACTTCCCCGAACGCTGGATTTGAACGCACGGACCTGTCCGATGGCCTCCTAGGTCGCCTGACCGGTCCATATTGGACTTCTTTTTATGGGGTCACCTAAAAAATTTAATTTTTCGTACCCGACATAACACATAATGCACTAGGTAAAATTGCAAGAGTGTGTGAGAGATGTCTAAGAGAAAATGGAAATCAGTTTGAGCAGTTCTTTTGAACATGGCTAATTACGAAAAATAGATATACTTAATATATTCTTAAAAACTTAAACTGTAGCCTTATTTTTAAAATAAGTATAGATAACTATATATTTTTGAAAAGCTCGTAATAAGACGAATAGGACTACGTAAAAATATACAGGGTATCCCATTTAAAAAAAAACGTGACTTTGGGTCATGTATCAAAAACGACGGCCCCGAGTAAAAATCTGTTCACGCCACTGGGCAAGCAGCAAAATACGTTTAAGAAGATAAAATTACTAATGAAGATCAGTGGCGGCTATTCAGGTGAAATAGGTGAAGTTTTACTTCACCAGGAAAAATAAACAAACAAACATCTAACTATATTTATTATATATCTCTTAAAATTTAAGTTTTTACATACATTTATTCACCTAATTGGCAAAAAATAAACGGTACATCTCGAATAAATATTTTACTTGACCGTTGGCGGCATGTCTTTTTAAAACTTTCAATCGAACTTTATTATAACAACTACGTTGCCATGACAACGCGTACGTGATGACGTCGACCGCATGGAAGATTAATGTTAACCAGCGCCATACAACGCTCTCGATGAATTGCTAACGCAGTACACTACACCCACATGTCGTTCAGTTTGGGGTGATGGTTTACTTTTATTTTCGCGGATTTCGCTGCAACCGGTTAGTTCCTTTACAGTTTACTTGACTGTTTTGTGTCATACTTATTTATGGTGTTGTTACAACTTTATTTGGTGCCGGGTTTATTAATTAACATTATTGATGAATCAGATCACGGATGTGGTTTGCATTTTGTTGGAAACTCCATTTAATCGATGGATAGAACAAGATCAGAGTTTTAATCGTCATCCTGGTTTTCGGCGTACAAATGGTTATGTAGTAGTCAAATATTACAAAAATTGTTTTGCTGGCCTTGTTTACTAGTTTCCAATAAATATTCAGTGTGGAATAAGGGAGGATTTGCAGGTATGTTAAATATATGAAGGTCTTTACATAAACATGAAGACTCGGCGGAGCATTTAAAATGCGAATTAATACTAAAAACATTTGCAAAAAATCAAAGCACTATAGCTGACACTTTAAAAGAAAATGTTAAACTATATAAAATACATTTTAACGAAAACGTCGGATTAAATAGACTATTTATGTGCTTGATAATTGACGCAGTTTTGTCCCTTGCAAAACAAGCGTTAGTCTTTCGCGGCCATGATGCGAGCAGCGAGTCAATAAATAGGGGGAATTTTAAAAAACTTTTAGGTTTATTAATATCGAGAAGTTCCCAAGAACTAAAAGATCATCACAAAAAAATTAAAAATGTTTTTACTGGTAACTCGAACACTATTCAAAACTAGCTGATTATTTAAATGATTATGTAAAAAATGAAATAATGAAAACACAGTTTTTTTCTGTGCAAGTGGATGACACCACTGATATTACGCAAACCTCCCAGTGCTCCATAATTTTAAGAAACGTTAATTGAGAAGGTTCAGTAGTCGAGAGATTCTTAGGATTTTATAATGTTTTTTTAGAGAGAGAGAGAGAGAGAGAGAAAATTTATATTCTCTATTGGATCAATTTTTGGACCAATTTGACTATAAACATAAATTAATAGGGCAATGTTATTATAACGAAAGTGTGATGTCTGTCCTTCAAAAAAAAAAAAAGAAAAAGCGCAGGCTGTATTTGTCCTGATGCAGCAAAGTTTAAAAATATTTCTAAAAGTGGAATTTTTTTGCAAGACTTAGTGGTATTACCCCATTTTTTCATCACTCAGCCAAACGAACGTATGCTTTTACGTCTGCATCTACGAGGCGTATACCAACAATTAGAGAAACTCGTTGGTCTTCAAATTCGAAGTTAGTAAATGTGATTGTTTAAGTTGCGTTCTTAAAAAAAAAACATTGTTTGACATTCATTTTTTCATATCCAATATAAAACGCTGTCGTGAGGCGCTCTGTAAAAAAAGAAATGAACATTTTTTAATACTATGTTTGATAAAGCAAATCCTATTACAGAAATAAATCATTACAAACATGAGCCTGCTACGCTTTCACCTGAAGAAATTAGGGCTAAGTATAGAACCATTTTTTATGAAATATTGGACCATATTTTAATGGAAATGTCACTAAGCCTTTAAGACTCTGAAAAACTTACATTTGTATGTTTGACAGATTCTGCTAAATTTTCCGAATATAGTTTAAATTTTCCGACTGGCCCGTTTGAAAATTTGTTACAGTTATATGGGGAAATATTTTCAAAAAGTCAACGACTTAAAAATGAGCTTGGTCTTATTTTTGCCAATGACGGTAATTGGAATAAAATGCTGCAAGAACAAGTGAAAAAAATTAATGAAAATAAAGATATTTTAACCAAAGCATATAAAGTGGTTTCTCTGATTTTGACAATACCGTCGACAAGTTCTTCAGTGGAAAGAAGTTTTTCTTGCCTCAAACGTGTAAAAACTTATTTTAGAAATACAATATCTTAAAAAACACTTACTTCTCTAGGCAATATTTCAATTCAAAAGGAATGTCTGGAGGAGATTAGGGCAACTCATCCATTTTATGAGGATGTTATAAATAAATTTGCTGCTATGAAGGATAGGAGAGTTGATTTAGTATACAAAATTTAGGTAAGTCGTAAAAAATATTCTACCCCTTCCACATATAAAAAAAATTCTGGAAAAAAATTATTGTGATATTTTCTTGCTTCATTTGCATTTCACTTACTTTTTCACCCACAAGCCACTGATGAAGATGCACTGATGTATGCAACATGGATTTATTTTCAGTACGTACTAAGAGGATCTGGGACAGACCCTAGAGATCCATTAAAACAAGCTTTAAAGTTTTAGGAATTTCGATTGAAACGTATGAAACATAAAAAATAGATATTATAAAATTTGTTGGTTTATTTCATTTGTTATTTTTAATTTTTTTTATGTTTAATACATTTCGATGGAAATTCCTAAAACTTTAAAACTTATTTTAATGGATCTTTTGGTCTGTCCCAGTTCCTCTTCATAGATATTTGAAATAAATCCACTTTGCGTACTTCTTTTAGTAATTTTGTCTTTATTGAAGCATATTTTGCTGCTTGGAAAATGTTTTCATAACAAAAAAAAATGACAACAATAATTATGATTGCTTCAATCGGCATGTCGTACACGCCGTGCTATTTTGGTACCACTGGTTTTATACGGCAGGTAGTACAGAGTGTCCGGATTTGGTCGCAAAAGCAGGGTATCTCGCTTATTTTTAAAGATAGAACCTTGCGGTTTTCACGAACGTGAGCTACTTTTTTGTGAAACTCATGAAGCCGTAAACAAAATTTTCATAGCCTTCTTCGTTTATAAGATACAGGGCGAAATAGAAAATTTTGCATTTTGGGACCCCCTGGTATCTCGGTTATCCTTTAACTTAACGCAAAGGGAAAAATTGCTGCTTATGCGGTTTTTTACGCTGGATCCAGTGGCGTAGTCATATTTTTTATTTGAGTTGTTATTTTTAGATATGATCCAAAGTTGTGTTTTTTTAAATG